>QRDG01000081.1:2915054-3002767 GCA_012064385.1 Puccinellia tenuiflora | reverse complement strand
GCATAAAGCTAGTTTTCATTTTCAAAGACTTCAGGACCCTTTGCATCGTCTACTCAGAATGTTTTCCGAAAAGAAAGAGAGTAAACTTTCATCTGTGGTTCTCAACGAACCATTTGTAACCAGAAGCACCACCTCATCTCCACCAAGGCACTCCCTCGAATCACCCTCGAGGAAATGAACCTTTACCAAACGTTGATTATGCAACCTCTAGCTGCCATATCAATTAAGTTAATGTTCTCTGTGATCTTATCGTCTATTCCCAAGTCGTCCATAACCGCAGACACGGCTTTTCGAAAAGATTAAAGCCTGCAGGGGGGTACTGTTTTTATCCATTGGTACCGTCCGACCCCTTGCCTGATCATTTAGCTCTCTTCCGGGGAAAGCCAGCAGGGCGGGCGCGGTTAAACCTTTACCTTGCATGAGACTATCCAAGGGTCATCGTGACGACAGGACAAGTTCAGTGCCTATTTCAACAACCTGCCCCATCGCCACTCCTATCACCACCATCGTCATCACATCATCATCATCATCATGATCACCGACCACACACTCGCAAATGGAAAGCGCAAACTAGAGGACCCTTGGATACGCCCGCACAAGTTATTCAGTTAGTAAGGGGCCCATACCCCCACCGTTGGTAGCACGGTAGTCTTGGTTCAAGAGGTAAAGAACTCGCACCTAGGGGCAGGAACGAGACAAAACACCATCCCCGATGGCAACTCATCCCAGCTTTCTTAGCAATTTAATTAAGCATCACATGTATCCACCACGCCGAATCATTCCCCCAACATCATCAATATGGAATTAATCAACGGACATAACTAGCATACGACTAAGCATGGCTAAGCATAGCTAAGCATAGCTAAGCATAGCTAAGCATAGCTAAGCATATAAATACATCCATTGTATCTTTGTCTCCGGCCAACACATCAAACCTATGGTTCATAGGAGGGGAGACATGTGATGGTTCAGGAAGACATGCATTTGTAGGATACTCTAAATATTGACCAAAAGAGACATTTGAATCGCATGCAATATTATGGTGGATAAAATAAGTTTATAAAACCAGTAGGCTGCTAGATGCCAAGAAGGTTAGGTTAGTTCTTGCCTTGCTGATAGTACTGGGCGCGTTGATCGTAGAGGTATTGTGGTGAAACCTCGACTCCGGAATCTAACGAAACACAAAAGTAACGGAAACGAAATAAATGACACGAATATAAGGTGCAATGCACAATCATGATGAGATGGTCAATTATGCACTGAATTCATATTGGGCATGTCCCACAAGTTAAATGGAACCCCTAAATTAAATATAGCAATTAACGGGTCACAACTCCATATTTAACTTAGTGAATTGCATTATTATCCAAAATGTCCAGTACTGAATTATGGGTCCTAAATGCATGAAAATGACATTATTAGATATATATTGTCCTACTGATCATTTTGGTACTTCGTTTGCAATTTTCCGATTAACGATGAAGAAACGGTGATTTAAACGGTTATGCAATTTAAATCATTTTAACCAACTCGAAAATGACATCAAAGTAAAAGTTATTTTCATGCTGTGAAATTAACATGTATAGATAGCATTTGAGTTGCTGATCAATTTGATATATCATTTGCAATTTTTCAATCATTATTCAACAAGTTATGATATTTTTAATAATTGATTTAATTCTGCCATTTTAACTATTTTTATTAAACAACACCAACATTGCATCTAAAATTCCCTCAAATGACATAAACTTGTAGATAATTGTTCACTGAACATTTTGAGAGCTTATTCATAATTTTTGGATGAGTATAACTCAAGTTATGCAATTTCCAAAATTTGAATTAAATCTGCCATCTCTGTTTTTATTAATTATAGGCATTTTATTTTGGTCAATTAATTCTACCACTGGCAATAACAGATAGGTAATTTCTTCCTAAGCATTTTGATATATTATTTGCATTTTTTGGACTTATGGTTCAAAAGTTATTCAAATTCAAAATTTGGATGAAATTTCTGCCTTTTGAATTAAATCCAGAAACTGGCCGAGACGTTTTGTACCCGGGCTGTGCTAGCCACAGTGGCTGACCGGCGGGGCCGGGCCACGCTGGCATCCACGTCGGCCAGGAGGGCCACTGGCAGGTTTGACCAGCGCGGACTGCCAGGACCGGCGCGACGCGGTGCGGTGACCGGCGGCAACGGCGAGGACACACCCGTTGCTACGCGCCGACCTAGCTCTAACGGAGGGCACGGGAGTGATCTACGAACTGAGGCGAACTAGGTGGTGGCGAGGCATGACCAAAAGATCACCGGAGGAGCGCCGGCGACGAGCCACGGCGGTGGCACGGTTTCGGCCTAGCTAGCTACGGCGAAGCGGAGGGGGAGGGGCGAGGGGAAGAGGTCCAGAAGGACCGTGAGCTCACCCTGAGCGCGTGAGTGTGCTCGACGGTGGTAGTGGAGGGCCGACGGCGACGGAAACGTGGCGGCGGTCATCGGTCGGAGGCGGAGAAGGCGAGGTCGATTGCGGCGATCCCCGGCTCCCGAGCTTGATTGCCGCTAACCGAAGGACGTAGACGACGAGGGGGAGGACGATGGCGAGCTCAGCTGGTCTCGGGGAGGCTCCGGTCGACGGCGGTGTCCAGCTAGGTCACGGGCATGGCGCGGTGGCGTCTAGGGTTCCTGCACGGGGAAAAAGGAGGGGGGAGGAGCATGTGGTCGAGGAGGTCCTTCTTATCCTCCTTGAGTGGCCAGGACGCAAGGGGGGCCGCGGTGGAGGCCATGGTGGGGCGGCCATGGCGCCAGGGTTCTCCCTGTCGCCACAGTGATGATGGTGCTGACAGTGGGGACCCACTGTCAATGATTTCTCCTTTTTCAAGTTTTTAGAAAATCCACCAGGCTTTAAGTATTTAATTGAGGCCCTTAACTATTTTTAAAAATTCTGGAAAAATTCACAGAGCCATAATATAATATTTTGAACCTATGGTAAAATTTGCAGCCCATTTGAAAACATTTCATGTGGTAACATTTCAGAATTTTCTCTCTTGCATTTTTGGGCTTTATTGAAATAATTGCATTTGCCATTGCATTAAAGTTGGCAACAATTATATTTGTTGTTGTTGGAACTTCCTGGACAAATATGTTTAGTTGCTTTGAAAATTTTGTTCACCATTCACATAACCCATCTGTGGTTTCTTATTTGTTGCGTCTTATTATTTCATGTGAAGCAAATAGGAATGAGCGATGCCATGATGCAAATGAGATGCAAAAAGTGAAAATTTTACTCATATTTTCAGCTACCAAAATTGGGGCTGTTACATCTGCCCCACGGCAACTAGGCAAGGATGGCATCGACAACCACGACTAAGGGCTGGGAGACCTCCCGGGGTCGCCCTCAACCCAGCAGACGACGCGGAGCTCCCGGGGACCCGGACGCCCGGCAGGAGGCCAGGCTCACCTCCAGGATCCAACCTCCGTACAAGCGAAGAGGATAAGCTTTTCAGCACCGGTTGTAAGCTCCTAGAAGACTTGGGCGCCAAGAAGACGGAGGCACCGCGGGGGGACACGGTCGGAAAAGGTATCAGCCTTTGTCAGCCCGCCCTGCAAAAGGTGGGCGACCGCACCTAACCCCCGTCATAAGAATACTTGGACGAGAGGAGGCCACGTCACCCCATAAGTAGAACCCGGAGGGGTTTTCCCGCCTAAAACCCCTCCGTCCCCAAAGGTGCCCTCGTGGGACCCCCTTAGCCTATAAAAGGAGGACCAAGGCACCTGAGGGAGGGGACGGGCGGACGGACGGATTTCTCGAGAGTCAGAGGCTAGGCTAGGTAGCGCACCAGATGAAGAGTAGAAGAAGCGAGAGGTGATCTCCTCCGGGACATGATTTGCTTGTCTTCAACCTCTAGCCAACGCCATGATAAACCACTCAATCCAGACATGCAGGAGTAGAGTTGTTAGCCTCCGGGCGGCCTGAACCTGGGTAAACTCTCTGTGTCCCTGTGTTGCTTGCTAGTACGTAGGTCGGGGGTCTCAACGAGGTTCTCCCGACGGTCGACATCTCCCAGCCTCTTTCGCGCCCGTGCTGATCCTGAAAAGGGGGTATACTTTACTCCTGGTGTCCGTGATCCAAGACACGAGATCTGGCGTGCCAGGTAGGGGGCGCAAGCGCTAGATTTGTCTCCATCGACTTCGAGATCTTCTTCGAGATCTCGATCAGGTTCTCCGACAAGGTCTGCGTCGACCTCGTTGCCAGGTTCTTCGACAAGGCCTGCGTCGACCTCGTCGCTAGCTTCTCCGACAAGGTCCGCGTCGACCTCATGTTCATCGACAAGGTCCACGTCGACCTCGTCGCCAGGTTCTCCGACAAGGTCCGCGTCGACCTCAAGTTCATCGACAAGGTCTGTGTCGACCTCGTCGCCGGGTTCTTCGACAAGTTCTACGTCGACCCTGCATCGAACTCAGGTTCTTCGACAAGGTCTGCGTTGATCTCACCGCCGAGTTCTTGACAAGGTCTGCACCGACCACGTCGTCGAGCTCTACGACAAAGATCTGTCTCGGCCGCGTCGCCAAGAACTGTGCCAAGGATGGCGCGGAAGAAAAAGGCCAGGATCGATATGGAGTATCTGCGGTACCCGGGGCTCGGCTTCAACCCTGACGAATCCTCGGCGATGCCTTCTTCCCAAGGTCAAGCTCGCGGGATTCAGTTCGTCCCCCCAGCAGCGCACACCAGCCCGGTTGCCAGTGAGAAGAAGCCTCAAGGAAGTGCTACAAGCATCGATGTACCTCTTTCCCCGCGGACACGCGGAGCGAAGGAGGGACTTTGCTTGGAAACACCACCTGTGGCACTCCTCCGAGAGGAGGAGAGTCTGAGCATAAGCAAGAGGAGCGAGCTTTCCGATAGAGATCCCCACGTCTATGTGCCACAAGAGATCCAGATCCCTTTGGGCGAAGATGGTCAGCCAGGACCCTGGTGTTCGTATCATCAGTCCAATAGACACAATGTTGATGACTGCCGAGAGCTCAACAAGCGTCCGAGAAGCGGGAAGTGCTACACCTGTGGAGAAATTGGTCACCTCAGCAGGGACTGCCTTCTCAACCCGTGACCCAAGAAAGCCAAGAAAAGAAATCACCGAGAACCTTCGCCAACGTTTCCACTCATACCGACAATCTAGACGAATCCTGCTCGCCACCAGCAACGCAAAGAACACAAGAAAGTCAGAGAATGACCGTCACCAGTTGGAATCAAGCTTTCTTTCACGAAGACCTCCCCAGAGAAGAGTGGGATCTGCCGGGTCACATTGTGACGATACACCCGATACCAAAGGGACCTCCCCAGAAGTACTGGATTGCGAAATGGTTGGCCTCCGGGCAACAAGGATAAAGAGCCAGAGAGGGTCTCCGGACCAGCACCATGCGGGTGTCAGCAAGGCGGACGTGCTTTCAAGTGGCACCGGAAACGAGAGGGTCTCCGGACCGGCACCATAAGAGTGTCAGCAAGACAGACATGCCTTCATGCGGTGTCGGGAACATGAGGGGCTCTAGCTAATAAGGTCTTGCACCAGTGGAGGCTGGCTGGGCAGGCGACTATTTCAGCACGGGTCCATGATCCTGCGGGTAACCGCAGGCAGGGCAGAGTTATGTCTTAAAACGGCATAGAAGACCCGCCATGGCGACAGTGCGACGAAACAATTGCTGAAATAGTCTAAGGAGGTCGACACTGAGCTAAGTATAAACGTACTTGCATGGGCTTTTTCCTTGTTGCATCTGTTTTATGCATTTTGGCTAAGACGAAAGCGGGCGTTGTTTTGGGGTGGCGCCTCCGCGACAAAACTGTCAATTTCCCTCGGGCAGTGGAGTCGTGGGCTGAGGTCCGTGCGGTAAAAAAATGGTGGGTTCTTGGGGATGCGCCCTGTGTCGGTAGTTCAGATCCGTCTGATTGCCCATGGCTGGTTAGCTCTAACGTCCATTAACCCTTCCCGAAAAACGGATCAAACTTGGAAAAAGTTTATTTACATTCTAGATGTGCAAGTTTACAAGTCTTATTTAGTGGCACAGCTCCCAAAACGCAGTTCACAATCCTTGGTATTGTCCTGTTTGCTTTCTGGATCACATGTCGTCCTCGCGGGAGAGATACTTCATGATCTCATTCACCTGGCGGGTTACCTCGATATCAGACAACATCTCAGGGGTGAGGCAGCGAGGGAAGTTGCTGATGCCTCCGACGGAGGGCCGTGACGACCCGGGTGGCCACCTACCGGGCCGCAACCCTCCCCTCCTGGAGGGTGGCCTTGATCACGCTCCCTTTGATGCCACCGAGAAGCGAAGCCACAAGCTCTAGGAATGAAGGGTAACACCGGAGGGAGTAGGAGTGGCCCCGCGAAAGGGCGGGCAAGCCTGTCACCTTCAGTGCAGCCAGTGCATCCATGATCTTCGACGACCTGGCGTGCATCTGGAGCAGGAGCTCGTCATTGCCCCGCCGGTGGCTGCGGAAATCACTCTCCTCCTTGGCGTGCACCTCCTTGGCCATCGCCAGGTCACCCTGCACCGCCTTGAGTTGTTTGGATAGCTCCTCATGCCGGTCCTAGGCGATCTGCGCCTGCGACTTGCTCATTTCCATGGCCGCACAATTTTCGGCGAGTTCCTTGGCTTCGGTCCTCCGCACGATGTTCATGCGTTCGGCGACTTCATCTCGAAACTTCACTACGCCCTCCAGATTCCGGATCTTCTCTTCCAGCGCGACCCTGGTGAGCACCTGCGCTCTTCTTGAACTCTTCAGCTTTGGCAAGAGCTATCTTCTGCGCGTCGATAGTGGCTATCAACGACGCAATCCTCGCCGCATGCTCGTTCCGCTCATCTCGAGCCCACCGGAAGTCCTCCCGGACTTGTCCCCGGCGCTTCACCTCATAGGCGAGGTCTTTCTTCAACCTGGAGATCTCCCGGTCTCTCGACGCTATAGCCTCGTCTTTCGCCCGGATGGTCTCCGCTGTTTTCGCTTTCACCTCAATGCGAGTCCACCCCGACACGTTCAGCATCCCTTGCTCCAGGTATTCCTCGTCGAGGGCCGCTCTGGCCTGGAACATCTCCTCTGCCTCGAGGTAGGCCTTCTCCTAAGCTTCAAACGTACGGAGACACTGCTGCAACTCTTCATGCTGACGAGACAGCCTGAGCTCGCGAGCGTTGAGCATCTCCTCGTCCGCTGCCACCCGCTCCTCTCAGGCACGCACCTCCTCCTCCTCCCGGGAGGAGGCAGAAGGCGCCTGCCACTCAACCTCGGCCTTCGTGAAGGCCAAGATCTCTCGGATATTGGGAAACGTCCTCGAGAACCCTGGCGACGGGTCTGCTGCCCGCGGGTCAGGGTGGGGGCTCGCGGGCCTCGACACTGAGGCGCCGCCGGGAGCCTGCTCGGTCTCGGCGCCAAGTTCTGGGCAGATCGCTGGGGGCTCAACATCGCCCGTGCCCCCGGCGCGGTCCTCCACCTCATGATCTGCATCGACAACGAAACGGCAGCCTCTAGGGATGACATCACGGTCACCCGGGGGAGACGAAGACGACTCTGGAGGGAGTTACCTGAAGACGGTACGGAAGTTGCCGGGTCCCGACCCGGGGCGACCTGTTCCTGCCCACGAGGGGGCGACATCCGGGCTGCCATCGGCGGCGACCCTTCGGCTCCTCTCTCCGGGGATCCGGCCCCCGGAGAGGTCCTGACGGGAGACGGGAACTCCTCCGCAACCGCCACGGAGCTCTCCGCGGCCTCTCCCGCCTCCTCATCTTCATCGACATGAGCGCGCTTCCGAGGGCTTCCGGACCCAGAGGACCTGCAAACGCACAATAACAGTCAGGGCAAACGCAATCCCTAGCAAGCACGGAAGGATCAGGGTGTATGTCCACTCTCACCTCAGGGCTCGTTTGGCGCCAGAGAAGACCCATCGCTTCCCCACCAAGTCTCCGAAGAGATCCGGAGCTGACACACTCTTGTCGTCTCCGTCGTCAGCGAGAATCGGGGGCGGGAGGGCTTCGGATCCTCTGTCCGACTCCTACCCCGCCGGCGTGTTCGGTGGGGATTCATTACTGAGTTGTTCGCCCTCCCCACTATGCGCGGCGGAAGCATTGGCCTCTAGGGATGGTGCGGCGGGTGGCTTATTGGCATTCAAGAGTTGCCTCATCATAGCACGCAACTCTTCCATTTGAGTGTTCATGGATGATGTCAAGCTTGTTTCCAAGCTCTTGAGATCATCCATGGACACCGGAGGAGTCCCACCACCCAAAACACCATCGCCGTCACCCATACTCTCTTAGGCGGTGAAGCCTAGCTTAAGAGCCAAGGCTCTGATACCAATTGAAAGGATCGTATGGGCACCTAGAGGGGGGGTGAATAGGTGCTATACCAATTTTTAATTCTTTTTCGATTTTAGGCTTAACATAAAGGTAAATTCTCTAGATATGCAACTACGGTGAATTTACCTATATGAAGAGAAAACTAAAGCAACTAGGCAATTAAAACGATACAAATAAAGACAACTAAGGGAAAGAGATAACCGAAAGTAGAAGCACGCGGAGACAAGGATGTATTCCCGAGTTCCTCCTTGTTAAGGGAGTACGTCATTGGAGGGGTGTGAGCTTGCCACAAGAGGCCTACTCAAGATGCCACAAAGGCCTCACCCTATTCTCCGATGAACCGCACCCGAGGGTTTGGTTCACCTTCCACTATCGGAATCCTTCAAGGCGGAATCCGGAGCCTTTACAACGTTTTTGGGGCACACACCCACAACTCAATTGGGGGCTCTCAAATCAATACATCTGTCACAATCACAACAAGTAGTAAGCACAAGAATTCTAGGGTAACACAATGCTAACCCTAGAAACGAATATCCTCAAGTGAATGAGGGGGAAATGAAGAACGGCTTGGTGAAGATGTAGATCCGGGTCTTCTCCTTCAATCCTCCAAAGGTCAGCGAGTTTGGATGGAGGAATTGGGAGATCTATCGATTTTGATCTCTGAGAATTTAGGGTTCTTAAATGCTGGACGAGCTAAGTGTCTTGAGGTAGGTGGAGGGGTATTTATACCCCTCTGAAAATTCTGACCGTTGGACACCACTAGGGCCGGATACTCCGGTCTAAGTGGGCCGGAGACTCCGGCGTGGGCCGGAGACTCCGGACTCCTTCCGGGGTCACCAGTACCGCACCACACTTTGTTCACTTGGAGAAGGCCGGAGACTCCGGTCAGGGGGGACCGGATACTCCGGTGTGGGCGGAGACTCCGCACACCAGCGGAGACTTGTCGATGAAGCTCAACAGGACGGAGACTCCAAGCACCTTCCGGTGATACTCCGGAGGGGTATCCAGTACTGCACCACATCCTGGCGAAAGGCAGGGAAATCCAGGGGCCGGAGACTCTGGCCCTGGCAGACCGGATACTCCGTCCTAGGATTGACCTGCAGCAAACAAAACTCTGCCAAATCTTCCCTTTTTGGTGGTTGATGCTTAGGGTAAAATTATGACAATTAACCTGCAACACTTAGCGTCACATTAGATAATCAAGTGTTGTTAACTAACACACAAAACCAATAGGGTTTAGGAAATGCTCTTTCAATCTCCCCCTTTTTGGTGTTAGATGACAACACTAGGATTTACAAACAAATAGATCATATCATGTAAAAAAAATAGCACCTCCCCCTAAATGTGTGCATATCAATCAAGATACACATAAAGGGGAACACACATATAGGAAGAGGATGCCACAAATAAATATGACATGATATATATATATATATATATATATATTTGCAAACCAAAGAGACATGACATTATAGGGGTTGAGTTTTGTGTTAACAATCATACCATGTGCATGAGAATAAAATGTTGTTCCAATGCATATGTCACCTCACAAATAACTCAACCATAGATAATATCCGATACCATGTCTCCTCAAGAATAAAAAGACACCAAGATCCACATGTCACATAGAAGCAGCAAATAAAGCAAATAAGTTCAACACATGAAATATAAAGGGACACAAGATCTCAAGGAATGATAAAAGCAAATGCTTGTGCCCGACCCATGCAAATCCCATGAATAACCTACTAGAACCATTTCTCCCCCTTTGGCATCGAGACACCAAAAAGGAAGAAAGGCGATGCTAACGATCCCATGAAGATCACTCGGAGTCCTCCTCGGTGGCATCACCATCATCATCATCATCATCATCATCATACTCCGATCCACTAGCCTCGTCATCATCAACCTCTTCAATCTCCCTCTGAACCATCGGAGCCTTGCCGGTGTTGCGCGAGGAAGAAGCCATAGAAGACACTTCCTCAAAATCAAAGTCAGCCCATGGGAATTGTTTGGCATGCCATCGGTCATAGCTCACAGTCTTCTCACTATCGGAGGATTGTTGCTCCTCTTCTTCGACAACCATTGGAGGAGGAGTCTTGTCCCTATTCTTCTCCAACTCCTTGTACAACTTGTTTTGATTAGAGATAATCAACTTCCTTTCCTTGTAGGCTTGGTGGTTTTCCTTGTGGAGGCAAACATTCATTCTAATCATCACCCTTTAAAACCAAGAAAGCTTCTTCATTTTCTTTTCCACATTAGCCTTGCCCTTGCTAAGCCATGAGGGAGGGTCGGCATTCTTACTTCTCCTTCGAACGGGAGCAACATCTTCTTCTTCATCACTTGAGGCAAAAGGGACACGAGAGGGAGCGCTAGAGGAAGAAGGCTTGTCATGCTTGACTTGAAGGGTGCCGGTCTTGTGAATGGTAAAATGCTCTTGGTTGAGAGTTGGCACTTGATCAATAATAAGCTTCATAACATAGGGTGCATACACCGTATTCTTCATCTCATGGATGGCCCAATGCAACTCACACTTAATGAAATCCATCACATCAATTTCATACCCTTGGCAATTGACACCGGCTTTAAGTACCTCATGGGAATGAATGAGAAGGTTGACGAGCCCTCCACGAATGGCATCCACATTCCCGGCTTGAGGTGCAATGTTGCATCTAAACATGCGGAGGAGAATGTTGAAGGTGGGAAGGAGACCCTTGTTGGAACCAACGGCAACCTTGTTGAGATAGAGGGGTGCCATCTTGTGCCCTTCTCATATTGAACCCCTTCCGTATGCATAATTCTTCGTTGATAAGCTTCTCCCTTGCAGAACACATACCCAAGTAACTCGCCAAACCTTGTCATGGAGGACTCACACTTGATGGGCCCGGTCATCCAAGTCAAAGTAACATCTTCATCTTCTCCAAACTGAACCGTTGCAAAGAACTGATGCACCAACTTGATATCATAATTTTGTTTGAGTGTGATGAGGTGCTCCAACCCAAGCTTACGGGCAATCCATACGGCCTCTTGAAAATACGGTTTGGTGCTTAGAGCGGAGAGATTGAGCACCTTTTGCACACACAATATTGGGGCCCGACAGCTTCTCATAAACATCCTTCATCACTAGCTCTTGCTCTCTTCTCTAAAAGTGAGGGTTGGTGGAATTTTGTGGCATGTCAAAGAAGGGCTGCATCCTCATGGATCGAAACTCAGATTTACCCATTCCAATTACGGTGGTCAAATTGTCAAACCTTGCCTTCTTTGCCCTCTCTTTTTCAAGGAATGCCTCGTCAGCCTTTTTTCGTGAAGCCTCTCTAGCAGCAGCCCCTCTATCACACTGAACACGGCGATCATCCTCTGTCTCATCCAAATAGCACCGAGAGCCCCTAAAATCTTTCCGAGACACACTTTATTTGGGTTGTGACTAAGCTTCTTGACTCGCGAAGTTCCTGTGAATAAACAGAAAGGGGGTAGCATGGCGATGAGCATACATGTCCAGGAGGGCCACTGAGATAACAATTGGAGAGCACAATGGTACCAATGGGTAATCTACCCCGGAGTTTCCGGTCTTAGGGGCCGGATAGTCTGGCCACACCGGAGTCTCCGGCCCTGAGGCTGGAAACCTAGGGTTAGGTCACAAATTGTTGCCATTTGCTCTAAAATTGTTATCCCTAGAAGAAAAGAACCAGCAAAAGGATTCTACACCATAGGGAGCATCAAACACACACTCAATCCATGGACTAGGAAGAAACCTAGAGAGGGAGAGAGAGATGTACCGCTGCTCGACATGGTGGAGACCAAAGGTGGGGAGAAGGTTCCCCAGCGTTGGGGGAGGAGAGGGAGCCGGCTGGTCGGCGGATTCCGGTGGCGGGGAGCGGCCAGACGGCGTCTCCAGGCGGTGGGCGGCGGCTGGGGAGGAGTTGGGGTCGGTGGTGAATGAGGAGTTGTGAAATAACTCCTCACCCCGATCCCCTTTTGGATCCCAGCGACACAGCCGAGACCGGAGTCTCCGGCCTAAGCGCACCGGAGTATCCGGGGTACCGGAGTCTCCGTGGCTTAGGGCGGAGACTTAGGTCAGACCGGAGTCTCCGGTGCAAGACACCGGAGTCTCCGGCCCCCCACTGCTCAGAAATGCAATTTATGGTGGTGGACATGTATGTGGCAAGAGGAGCATGTTTTGGGATAAGATGGGGCTTGGGATAGATTTCACAAACTTGGATGGTACTTCACACTCAACTTGCAAAAGCCAAATTCAATAACTGCCAAGATTGAGTGAGTTTCCCATAAGAACAAAAGATTTGCAAATAAAAGCCAAGAAAACATCAAAAGAACCAACTCTTCATAAGGAAGAGGTCGGTGGCCTAGGCCACCATGTAAGAGTTTATGGCATGACACCGCGAAGATATATCTTGGGTCCATAACCAACACTCGTCATTTAAGCTCACAATTCATGAATTTGAAAATAGAGACAAATGAATTATTTACTTTAGGCATATTGGGGGGAGGGAGAGCCCAATTTATTAGGACAATACTCCCCCTAAATTCATGCCCACACCTAAACCAAATATTTAGTCAACCTATAGATGTGTGTGCAAGATGGTTAAGCCAAGATCCTTGAATCCACGATATTTAGCTCATTCCTCAAATAAGTGAATCTTGCTTCATCAAGTGGCTTCGTGAAAATATCGGCAAGTTGGTCTTTGGTTGGCACATATGCTAGCTCAATGTCTCCACGGGCAACATGATCCCGTATGAAATGATGACGAATCTCAATGTGCTTGGTTCTTGAGTGTTGCACCGGGTTGTAGGCGAGCTTGATAGCACTCTCATTGTCACA
Organism: Puccinellia tenuiflora; assembly: GCA_012064385.1. NCBI lineage: Eukaryota > Viridiplantae > Streptophyta > Magnoliopsida > Poales > Poaceae > Puccinellia > Puccinellia tenuiflora. Next base: position 2,989,607 of record QRDG01000081.1, on the reverse strand, counting down.
CAAAAGAGAGACTTTGTCACAACTGACACCGTATTCCTTTAAAGTTTGCCTCATCCATAACAATTGGCTGCAAGCACTAGCGGCGGCCACATACTCGGCTTCGGCGGTGGAGAGAGATATACAATTTTGCTTCTTAGAAGACCAACTCACCAAAGACCTACCAAGAAATTGGCAAGCCCTGGAAGTTAATTTCTTATCATCTTGATCAGCGGCCCAATCCGAATCCGTGAACCCACGAAGAGTGAAAGATGAATCTCTTGGGTACCACAAACCAAACCTTGGGGTATGAACCAAATATCATAGGATTCTTTTGACCGCCAACATGTGTCTATCCTTAGGAGCTGCTTGATACCTTGCACACACACATACACTCAACACAATATCGGGTCTAGATGCACAAAGGTAAAGCAATGAACCAATCATGGAGCGGTAAAGCTGTTGATCCACATCTATACCCTTTGGGTTGAGTTGTAGATGGCATTATCCATAGGAGTCTTCTTCTCCTTAGCATCCACCATATTGAACCTCTTGAGCATGTCTTGAATATACTTTGCTTGGCTAATGAAAGTCCCTTCTCTCAATTGCTTGATCTCAAATCCAAGGAAGAACTTCAACTCACCCATCATAGACATCTTAAACCTATCGGTCATAAGCTTTGAAAATTAATCATTAAAAGCTTTGTTAGACGAGCCAAATATAATATCATCAACATATAGTTGGCATACGAAAAGCTCCCCTTTAACCCTCTTAGTAAAAAGAGTAGGATCGATTTGCCCAACTTCAAATCCACGGTCTAACAACAACTCTCTAAGGTGCTCATACCACGCACGTGGTGCTTGCTTAAGTCCATAGAGCGCCTTATCGAGCTTGTAGACATGGTTAGGTAAGTTGGGGTCCTCGAACCCCGGGGGTTGCTTAACGAACACCAACTCTTTTAAGGGACCGTTAGGAAAGGCACTTTTAACATCCATTTGTTGCAATTTAAAGTTATAACGAGATGCATAAGCAAGAAGGATACATATGGACTCAAGGCGAGCCACGGGAGCATAGGTCTCTCCAAAATCAATGCCTTCAACTTGAGAGTACCCTTGAGCCACCAATCTAGCCTTGTTCCTCACAACCATACCATGTTCATCTTGCTTGTTCTTGAAAATCCACTTTGTGCCAATAACATTGCGGCACCCCTTTGGCTTCTCAACTAACTTCCAAGCTTTATTGCGCTCGAAATTGTTGAGCTCTTCATGCATCGCTTGAAACCAATCCGGGTCTTCAAGAGCTGCAGACACTTTCTTCGGTTGCCACCATGGCAATATGTGCTTAATGATCACTAAAGTTTGCCAATTGCCTCCGGGTGGACACTTTGCCTCTCACATCACCAATAACCTTATGAAGCGTATGTTCAAGAAGTTCCATGGTTCTTGCAACTCTAGCTCGACGACGGGCTTCGATATCCTCATTGCATCTTGGAGGTATCACTTGATCATCTTAATCATTTGGGTCCCCGTCTTGACCGTAGAGCTGACCTTGATCCCCAGAAAGCATAACATCATTATTGGAAGAGGTGGAAGGACCAAGATCTTGAGCAGAACTCCCTTCTGCTTGAAATAGACCGGAGTCTCCGGCCTGGGGCACCGGAATCTCCGGTCAAGATGGCCGGAGACTCCGGCCTGGCGACAACCGGCAGATCTGGTTGTTGAGGGTCTTGAGCTTGTCTTTGGTCGGGTGCATCATTAGCTCCAGCAGCAGTTGCTTGTAAATCTGATGAATATGAAGGCTCCACTTGAGTAGAGCATTGTCCTTCTCCATCCACCACAAGGGGTTCCGCAACGGGGCGGAAAAATCCCACACCCATTCTTCTTATGGCTTCTCGAGGAATTACATCATCTACATTGGAAACATGAAATTGTGCCACTTGGGAGCCGTCATTTTCCTCAAACACCACACTACAAGATTCTATGATACGCCATGAGGCTATATCATAGACTCTATAAGTGTGGGATTCGGCACCGTAACCAACAAAAATACCCTCTAGAGATTTAGATTCAAATTTAGTTAAGCGACAACCTTTGATCAAATAGAAACACTTACAACCGAAGACACGGAAGTAGGAGATGTTAGGCTTGTTGCCGGTGAGGATCTCATAGGTGGTCTTGTTCAACCCTTTGCGGAAGTAGAGCCGGTTGGATGAGTGACATGCCGTGGATATAGCCTCCGCCCAAAAACTCAACGGAGTCTTGAACTCCACTAACTTGGACCTTGCTATATCCATAAGATTCCGGTTCTTCCTCTCAGCTACACCATTTTGTTGAGGGGTATAAGTTGCGGAATATTGATGAAAAATGCCCTCTTCACTAAGAAACTCATTGAGGGTGTAGTTCTTGAACTCGGAGCCATTGTCACTTCTAATTGCCAATATGGGGACATTGTGTTGATGTTGCATTTCAATGGAGAAGTCGATGAAGGTTTGTTGGGTCTCACTCTTCGACTTGAAGAAATAAACCCAAGTGAATCTTGAATAGTCATCAACAATCACCAAGCAATACTTCTTCCCACCTAGACTTGCTTCGGGAACGGCACCAAAAAGATCCACATGGAGGAGCTCCAAGATCCTCTTGGATGAAATAATATTCTTGGAAGGATGGGGAGAATCATTCATCTTGCCTTCAACACAAGCCCTACAAACACGATCTTTGGCAAAAGAGATATCTTCTTTTAGTCCGAGAATGTGGCCACCCTTGTGGAGACTTTGCAAAGTTCTCATGTTGACATGGGCTAGGCGGCGATGCCACAACCAACCCTTGTCGGCCTTTCCGAATAAGCACATCGAATTTGAAGTGGTTTTCCCCAAAAAGTCAACCACAAACAAATCATCCTCGACGTACCCAACGAAAGCGACCTTTAGAGTCTTGCTCCACAAGAGTACCACAACATCAATATCAAAGAAGACGGTGAAACCCATCTTATTAAGTGCATGAACGGAAAGTAAATTAAAACCAAGGTCTTTGACAAGCATGACATTCACTAGGGTGATAACCCCAGCGATTACCACCTTGCCAAAACCCAATACCTCGGATTTTGATCGATCTCCATAAGTGACGGTTGCTTCATTTAGATTTGGTCTCAATTCCGTCATTAATTCCTTGCTTCCGGTCATATGTTTTGTGCATCCACTATCAAGCACCCATTTTGACCCACCGGAAGCATAGTCCTACAAGGAATCATTGCTTTGATTTAGGTCCCCGTTTCTCAATGGGTCCTCTTTTGTTAGCAACAAGGGTCTTAGGAACCCAAATAGAACGAGCAATAGGCACATTTCTAGGACCAACAAACTTAGCATAGATATCCCCATAATAATCAACATATAAAATGTAGTGGGGGTTAGTTTTTCCCGCAAAGTCATCACTAGTGGTTTTGCCCCTTGTGGCACCACCACTAGCAATGTTGACCTTCTTAGCTTGAGGAATCTTCTTAGCTTGAGGAGCTCTAGCATCCTTCATGAAACTCTCTTTCTTCTTTTCCTCCACAACAAACCCGACACCCACTCTCCCCTTTTGTGAAGTAACAAAAGGTTTCTTACCTAGGGAGATGGCCTTAGCAAGATTGATATTCAACCTAGCATTTTACTCAATGATATTTGCATGATCACAAGTAATGGGAGTGGAGGAACTAGGCGGTTGAGCTTGAAGTTTTTCATACGACTTAGTGAGGGTAGAGTGTTCACTCTCCAATGCCTTGTGAGCATTGGAAAGTTTCTCTAACTCCTCGGTTAGTCTAGAATGACCAACACCAAGCTCGACCTTTTCTTTCTTACAAGCTTTCTATTTAGCAATTGCATGGTCACGTTCTTTAATGAGTTTAGCAACAATTAAATCATGTGACTCTTCTATGGATTCTAGTTGTTCCTCAAGAGAAACCTTAAGATCATGCTCTTCTTCTAGAGTGTCTTTTAAGGATGCAATTTCCATAGCATCCTCTGTTTCAATCTTACCCTTGATCTCAAGCATCTCTTGAGCTTCACCATATTGGTTCATGAGAGCCTCAACATGCTTCTTGGTTTCACCTTGCATGTTAGTTATAAAATGATCGAAGGCAATTATTTCCTCTTTAATTTTAAGACTAGTAGCATCATCCATATTACTCATAACCTTAGGAGATGAGGGAGATGATACCTCGTCGTTCTTGGCCATGAGACATCTTGCGGAGGAGTTGGAGACATTCTCATTGGGGGATTCAAAGAGAGAAGGAGATGATGAAGATACTATGGCTATGGCGGCAACCTCACTTGTGGTCTCTTCTTCTTCTTCTTCTTCCCCGGATGAGTACTCTTCTTGCGCAAGCAACACAATTCTTGGGGGCTTCTTGTTGATGGCATTCTTCTTGAAGAAAGGTTTCTTATGGGTGTCCTTTGACTTGTCCTTCCTAACAAGCTTTCCTCCATGAAGTTCTCGATTCTCAAACGGACACTCGGCCACAAAGTGATATTTATCTTGGCAATTGTAGCAAGTACAAACCCTTTGGCCACCCTCCTTCCTTCCACTTGCCTTGTTAACAAAATCCCTTGCCTTGGACGGACTCTTCAAAAAGACTTTAGACGTGAGAGCCGCATAGTCCTTGAGAGTATCTTGAAGCTCTTTGGGATCCCAATGTGACACGTCTTCTTGAGTCTCATCATCATCATCTTGCACCACAACCTTGGCCTTCAAAGCAAGTGAAGTTCCTCTATGCATTCCAATGGCACGGTCTCGAGCGTCTTCGGCGTTCTTGGCGGCCACCTTGAATGCCGCCATCTCTTGCACGACTTCATTAGATGACATGAGGTGATAGTTGTGTCTTCCTTGGAGGCTCTTCAAGTCGGTGGATTCAAAAGTCCAAAGGGCACTCACATACTTCCTCTTGATCCAAGCATCATCCACATAGGTTGCTCCAAGGGCTCTAAATTGAGTGGCAAGGGTCTTGAGCCTTCGATACATGTCTTCATGGTCTTCACCATCTATCATGAAAAATCCCTCGGCTTGGTTGCTCAAAGCTTCAAACATATTCCTCTTCATGCTCTCATTGCCGACAAACTCTTGGGTGAGAGTATCCCACGCTTCTTTGGCGGTGGTGGCAACCTCGATGTGTGTCATGTGCTTTTCTCCCACGGCGGTTTGAATTATGTTGAGAGCCAAGTCATTGAGTTGACCATCCACGACTTCTCTTCTTGTCATGTTGTTTGGGTCGACGGCCTGGAAACCAACTTCGATGATTCTCCATAGCTCGCTCGAAGCGCTCTTGATATGTGATCTCATAAGAAATTGCCAATTAGAAAAATAAGACGGAATAAACTTAGGTGGATCACCCCTATTGTTTATATGAGGATGCGGGATAGGTGGGTCGACGGAGTACCTAAATGGAACACCATGGTACTCCTCCTTCCCATTATCAATTTTAGGAGGGGATTCATTAGTGAGTTGTTCGCCCTCCCCACTATGCGCGGCGGAAGAGATAACCGAAAGTAGAAGCACGCAGAGACAAGGATGTATTCCCGAGTTCCTCATTGTTAAGGGAGTACGTCTCGTTGGAGGGGTGTGAGCTCACCACAAGCGGCCTACTCAAGATGCCACAAATGCCTCACCCTATTCTCCGATGAACCGCACCCGAGGATTTGGTTCACCTTCCACTATTGGAATCCTTCAAGGCGGAATCCGGAGCCTTTACAACGTTTTTGGGGCACACACCCACAACTCAATTGGGGGCTCCCAAATCAACACATCTGTCACAATCACAACAAGTAGTAAGCACAAGAATTCTAGGGTAACACAATGCTAACCCTAGAAACGAAGATCCTGAAGTGAATGAGGGGGAAATGAAGAACGGCTTGGTGAAGATGTAGATCCGAGTCTTCTCCTTCAATCCTCCAAAGATCAGCGAGTTTGGATGGAGGAATTGGGAGATCTATCGATTTTGAGCTCTGAGAATTTAGGGTTCTTAAATGCTGGACGAGCTAAGTGTCTTGAGGTAGGTGGAGGGGTATTTGTACCCCTCTGAAAATTCTGACCATTGGACACCACTAGGGCCGGATACTCCGGTCTAAGTGGACTGGAGACTCCGGCGTGGGCCGGAGACTCCGGACTCCTTCCGGGGTCCCTCCGGACAGGCCACCATTACCGCACCACACTTTGTTCACTTGGATAAGGCCGGAGACTCCGGTCAGGGGGGACCGGATACTCCGGTGTGGGTGGAGACTCCGCACACCAGCGGAGACTTGTCGATGAAGCTCAACAGGCCGGAGACTCCAGTCACATGGGCCAGATACTCCGGCCTCCCGGAGACTCCGGGCACCCTCCGGTGATACTCCGGAGGGGTATCCAGTACCGCACAACATCCTGGCGAAAGGCAGGGAAATCCAAGGGCCGGAGACTCTGGCCCTTGCAGACCGGAGACTCCGTCCTAGGATTGAACTGCAGCAAACAAAGCTCTGCCAAATCTTCCCTTTTTGTGGTTGATGCTTGGGGCAAAATTATGACAATTAACCTGCAGCACTTAGCGTCACATTAGATGATCACTAGTGTTGTTAACTAACACACAAAACCAATAGGGTTTGGAAAATTCTCTTTCAAGTTCCGCCTCCACTCTCCCCAGTTGGGGTGGATCTTCGCTTCTGGGTACTGGTGCGCCATTTCTTTCCTGAGGCAGAAGGACACTCCACCCGCTATCCACTTCGACCTCCCCGAGCGGGGCATGAAGTAGTGTCTGAATAATGCCACGGATGGCATCACGCCGACGAATGCTTCGCAAGCGTACGCGAAGGTAGCCAAGATCAGCATCGCGTTCGGGTGCAGATGGAGCATATGCAGCTCGAACGCTTTGCAAGCACTAAAAGAGAAATATTTTTGGAGTTTTGATATAAAGAACAAATAAAGAACAAGTAAATAAAAGGGTGCTACAATAGTTGTAGCAAATAGCCCAATCCTTTTAAGCTCAAAGGACAGGCCGGTTGTGTTACTTATGATGATTAAAACGTTCTCGAGGACACATGGGAACTTCTGCCTAGTCGTTTTCATTGCACGCTGGTGATTAATCTTCAACGTTTTGATAAAATGCTGTGTGGGTGGACCTATATGCTAATGCACCGCCCTTACTTGGACAAATACATACTTGTGATTAAACCCCTTGCAAGCATCCGCAACTACAAGAAAGTAATTAAGATAAAAACCTAACCACAGCCTTAAACTCCGAGACCCTACACTCCCTAGTGCACTAGTTCGCGAATTGGGGTTTAGGTTTCTGTCACTTCTGCAACCCTACCATAGGCAAACTAAATACACCATGCATTCCCCTAGGCCCTTTGATAGGTGAAGTATCATGTAGTCGACGTTCACACAATACCACTAGAGGAATTACACCACAACATATAATCAAACCATTAAATATTACTCAACATTATGCAATTACTAGCAACTAGACTTTCCCCATGTCCTCAAGAACCAAACGAACTACTCACAAGACATCATATAGATCATGATCAGAGGTGATATGAACATGGGCAACAATCTGATTGTAATGCTAATTCACCGATAAAACTCGCAAACATCAACTACAAGTGGTAATCAATGCCCGGGATACGATTCCGATGAACTAATAGCAACACAATGATAATTGTTACAGTGAGATAAGATGGGATGGCGACGGTGATGATGGTGCTGATGGTGTAGATGATGTTGATGATGATCCCGATGACGCCCGACGTGATGGCGATGACGATTGTAGCGCCCCGACCCCGGAATTATACAGAGAGGCTATGAATCCGACACAACCATCAATGTATAATACAAAGATCGAGACTTGTGGAACAGAACTGGCACAAAGCATTTAATTGGAGCAATTAACCATTTCCAAAAATAGAGAAACTATTCATGGAGTACCTCACAATAATATTGAAGCACCCCATAATTTTAGTTTGAATTTTTGGAAAAACTTTTCTTGGTTCCAAAAATAGAAATTGAATTAAACCAAATTGAATTCTCAAATTTATTTATTTGATTGGCATTTATAAAAGATATATTCTTAGAACTTCCGGGACAATTTGGAAATTCAAGAATAAGTTGGTTTGGCCATTTTGGGCAAAGCATTTAGTTTTGGAAATTTGAGGAAGGGTTTTGTTTCCTTTGTTTTACAAAAGTTGCTTTATTCAACTTAAGCAAATTTTAAATGGATGCCATGATGCAATGCAAAAATAAAAAGTGAAAAATTTGGCCCATATTTTAGGGTACCAAATCTGGGCTGTTACAATTCTACCCGCCTTACAGGAATCTCGTCCCGAGATTCTAGAGTAGAAGTAGAGAGGAGGAGAACATGACAACACTTAGCTTCAACGATCTTCTCTACCCCACGATGTTCTTCCTTGTTGCAGAGATTTGGCTAACTAACATGACATGCCAAAGAGGCGGAAGGAAAAAGGAGATAACTTAAGGTGATAGACAAAACGACCCTTGCCCAAAACCATAGGTTATTGAGAGAACTAGGGACGACTTGACCCCTAACGGGGAGTCCATATCCTCAAATGGTAGTTGACGGTTGAGTGCATATGATATGGATGTGAAAAGAATGCGATGCTCCAGAATCAAATAAGACTGAAGCTAGATAACCATTGATTCGAAGCATACCCATAAGAACACGGGGGTCCCTTTCAACTCCTTCAGCCGAGACGTGGTTTAGGCGACCACGGCTGATGGGCACGGCCTTGGCGGCTGGTGTAGAGGGAGCAGGTGCCGGTGCTGAGGTAGCCGGTGCCTTCTGGGGACACTCCCTGGAGAAGTGCCCCGTCTGGCCACAGCTGAAACAAGTGGGCCTCTGCGGTGGTGGAGGCAGCTGAGAGTGGTACACACTTCCACCCGCACCCAAGGTCGAAGTAGCTGGGCGAGGCGGAGGTGGAAGGTACCCGGTGGGCTTCGGCGCGAAGGGCGCCTTAGGCACGGTGCTGAAAGGCACAAATACCTTGCGCTTCTTGCCTTCAGTAGAAGAGGAGCTCTGATACCAACTTGTAGCGCCCCGACCCCGGAATTATACAGAGAGGCTATGAATCCGACACAACCATCAATGTATAATACAAAGATCGAGACTTGTGGAACAGAACTGGCACAAAGCATGACTCTACGACACAAAACATATAGCAAATCATATAAAGAGAAGAATACAGATATTACAAGCAAAAAGGATCACAGATCCAACAATTCAACAAGCGGAAGCGGGTAGTGTTGTCTAACAACAAGAAGCAACATATGGCCTAAGAGGCCTACAATAAACATCATCCCAGCCAGCTTGTTCCACGGTCCCAAGCTGCCACCTGGGAACCCCAAACTAGTAGTCGACGTCAACGAAGAAACCACCTAGGCGCTCGGTGTCGTCCTCCTCTGAAATACAAAATCATAGAGGCAGCAAAGAGAGACTGAGTACGATGTACTCGCAAGTTTAGTAGGGCGATATAGGCCCAATGACTGACGGAGGCTCTAAAGCTTTATAAGTATTTCTTTTGCATAAAGCTAAGTTTCATAAACAGAAAATATAATTGACACATGGCATTCGTCTACTCAGAAATTTTTATAAAAGGGGTAAGAGGGTAACTTTGTCATCATCGGTTCTCATCGAACCCTTTCGCAACCAACCACACTCATCTCCACCAAGGCACCCCCTCGAATCACCCTCGAGGAAGTGAACCTTTATCACACGTTTATTATGCAACCTTTAGCTGCCATATCAATTAGGTTAAGATTCTCTATGATCTTATCGTCTATTCCCAAGTTGTCCATAACCGTGGACACGGCTTTTCGAAAAGATTAACCCTGCAGGGGTGTACTATTTTACCCATTGGTACCGTCCGGCTCACCTAGTTGGCCCTCTTCCGGGGAAGGCCGGCAAGCGGGCGCGGTTAAACCTTTACCTCGCGTGAGACTATCCAAGAGTCATCAGTGGCCACAGGGCAAGTTTACCCAGCCTCAGCCCCTGCCCCATCGCCACATCCTAACACCACCATCCTCATCATCCTTTTTCCGCTCACACACACGGCAAATGGAAATAGCAAACTAGAGGACCCTTGGATACGCCCGCACAAGTTATTTGGTCAGTAAGGCGCCCATACACCCACCAATGGCAGCACGCTCGTCTTGGTTCAAGAGGTAAAGAACTCGCACCTAGGGGCTAGAGTGAGGCAAAACACCATCCCCGATGGCAACTCACCCAAGCCGTCTTAGCATTTTAATTACGCATCACCATTATCCACCATGCCCGAATCACTCCAACATCATCAACGGTTATGGAATGTAATAACGGACATAACTAGCAATTCAACTAAGCATGGCTAAGCATAGCTAAGCATATGAATACAACAATTATAATTTGTCTCCGGCCAACACATCAACCTAGGGTTCATAGGTAGGAATACATGCGATTGGCTCGGGGAAGAAACATGCATTCATAGGATTCTATGTTTACCAAAAGAGACCTTTGAACCGCATGCAATATTATGGTGGATAAAATAATTTGATCAAAACATAGGATGCTATATGCCAAGAAGGTTAGGTTATCTCTTGCCTTGCTGCCGGGTAGCGTAGTATTGCTCGTCGGGGTAGGAGAGGGAACCCTCGACTCCGGAATCTATCGATACCCAAAAGAAATACAAAGCACACATAAATCACACGATCACAAGGTGCAATGCGCAATCACATGATGACATGTCAAATTGATGCAAGGATATCAACATTTGATTGATATAACAATTTAAATGGAGTTCCAAATAATTAGTGCAATTATTTGGAAGCAACCCCATATTTACCTTAGTGACCACAATTCTTTATAAATTATCAAATTATTAGAGAAGTGGCTCAAATATGCATGATCATGACATGAAAGGATAGGTTTCGTTCTTCCGATCATTTCGGTAATTTATTTGTAATTTTTGGAGTATCGATGAATAAGAAGCAAATTAATTAAAATAATTGAATTTAATTCATTTAACCAAATTATGAACAACATCAAATAAAAGTTTGTGATCATGGTGTGAAAAGTGCATGGTTTGATAGCATTTGACAAGTTGATCACTTTGATATTTATTTCATAATTTTTGGATCAAGATTTAATTAGTTATGAAATTCTCAATTTTCGGTAACATTTAACCCATTTTAGGAACTCTTAAATAACCAAAATAAAATAATTCCAAAAGAAGGTTACAATGATTTCAAGTGGTAGAGTTTGTTTTTCTGATCAACATGGTATTTCATTTGTTGAAATTGGAGAAGAATTGAAGTAGTTAGCAATTCTTCTATTTTGCTTTATTTCCAAAAAAAGAAAACAGGAGCCCTGGCAGGCCGGCCAGGCCGGGTGCAGGTCGGCCATTATGGCCGGGCCACAGCCCGAGAGGCCCCGGCCACCGGGCCGGCCCATATGGCCGGGCAGGGACCCGAGAGGCCCCGGCCTCGTGGCCGGTCAGGCCGGGCGCACGGCCGGTCACACGCGCGTGGTTAACTGAAACCTCTAACAGCAAAAACAGAGTTTCAGGTTCAGGGGACGGGTGCAGAGGAACGACGGCGACGAGATGCAGCAGCGCGGCTATCTCCTTGGCGCGCTTTAGAGGCCGATGGTGTAGGGGAGTGCGCCGGGTGCTGGGTGTGCAAGTGGGGTGCAGGAGGACCAGCAGATGCGCGTGTACGTGACTTGAAGGTGGCCAGGACGAGGGCGTGCAGGAGCAGCTCGAGCTCAAGCGCGAGCTCGTCCATGGTGGGCGGAAAGGAGCGGATGATTGCGTCGTCTACGGCCCGAATTAGAGCTGGGGAACGGCGGGAACGGAACCGGGCGCTCACCGGGATTGTGCTGAGGTGGTCGTTCAGGCTCGGGGACGACGGCGACGTGCTGTAGTCGAGGAAGACGAGGCAGACGCGTGCTTTCCCCGCACGGACATGTCGAAGGGGACGACGACCTTGGCGTCGCGGCAGGGCGTCCCAGCACGGACTGCTTGCACCGGGAGGAAGAGGAGGACGAGGCGGTCCTGAGGGACACCTCAGGCGAGCTAGGAGTGGCGTAGGACGGCGGCGATTTGGTGCGGCACAGCGGCGGCGGCAGCAGGAGCTCGGGTGATCAGCTGGAGCTGGCCTCTTAGAAGCCTCCAGCTCCTTCCTACCCTGCTCCATGGTAAGAGCCTGATTGTAGAGCTCCTGGTAGGAGGTGAACTTGAAGGGTAGGAGCTCGTATCGGAGACGAGGTGCGAGCCCCTTGCGGAAGAGGTATTGCTTGTCCTCATCATTCGTCACGTCCCGAGGGGCGTAATGGGAGAGGTGGTTGAACTCCCGCCCATAGGCTTGGACGTCCATGCGTCCCTGGGTTAGGTCCAGGAACTCCCGCCTCTTGAGCTCGAGGATGGGCTTGGGGATGTACGCCGCACGGAAAGCGGCGCGGAATTCCTCCCAAGTGACAACATGGCCCGCGGCAACCATGGCCACGTGGCTCTCCCACCAGGAGCCGGCGGCTCCTTCCAGAAGGTAGGTGGCGAAGTTGACATGTTCCGTCGCAGGAACGTGAAGAGCGGCAAACTTGCGCTCGATAGCCCGAAGCCAATCATCCGCATTAAGCGGCTCCTTAGCCTCGGAGAATGTGGGAGGTTGGGACCGCAGGAACTGGTTGAGAGTGGTGCAGTCCGTGTTCCTCCTGGCCCCTTGCTGGACCAGCTGCTCGAGCAGAAGCTCATTGCGCAGGCGATTTTGCTCGATAGCCATCAAAACCTCCGCCATGGAGGGTGGCGGCGGTGGATCAGGGTTGCTCTGTTCCCCACGACGGGTAGGAGCCATTCTGGAGATGGGAACAAGGACATAGTTAGTAACCAAAATCCGACGGATAAGATAGATCATTGTTGCTTCCAGATATAGATATTTAAGAAGCAATAAACACCAAAGACAGATTTAGGCAACCACGGTGACATCACGTCATCGCGGCGATATCAAACGGATACAAGGGTCTCGAGACAAACCCCAGAAGGGATATCCACAATCTCAAGTGATTGCATAAGCCCTTGTTATCACTCTTCCGACAACTATTGCCGCAAGGGTTGCAGGAACGGGTGTTACCGGAGGGATCACAATTTTTGATGGAAAAACTCGCTAAGAGCAATCCCGTCGTGATTCAAATGATTCCATGACAGGGATCCTAGCCAAAGCTGGTGACGAAGGAGAGTATTGTCGAGGAAAACAATTACGGCTGCAACCTCGAGCTTGAAGACTAACCTCAAATTTGCCAACCTGATGTAGGGTTTAACCATTAACACCAGGGTTCAACGGAAAAGATCTTGGGTTAAAGATCAGCTTCATGCACTGGGACCCACAATAGCATAATGCTCACAAGGGTGACAACCCTCACGAATCACTACACCTGAGCCCTAGCACAATCCGGGACCTTCGGTTCAAGATCTTGGTCTAAAGCAAAGGAGTATCTTGACGAACCACCATACTTCCTTTCTTTGGCATTCAGGATTTGCAGACAAGCAAGTTTAACTAGTAACTACAGGTAGAACCCAACCCCGTGATCCTAAAGATTTAGAACTTTGCCGACCATCAGAAACACCGATAAAATCAAATAGAGGTAAGATGGCACCGAGATCAGAGTGAATTGGATAAGGAGTAAAAAGAATCCTAGGAAGGTTTTCACAACTCATTTTTAGGTTAAAAATAATTTTTCACGAACTAGACTCGACATCGACCAATAGAAAGGGTTTCCTACAGGCAGTCCTGCTCTGATACCAACTTGTAGCGCCCCGACCCCGGAATTATACAGAGAGGCTATGAATCCGACACAACCATCAATGTATAATACAAAGATCAAGACTTGTGGAACAGAACTGGCACAAAGCATTTAATTGGAGCAATTAACCATTTCCAAAAATAGAGAAACTATTCATGGAGTACCTCACAATAATATTGAAGCACCCCATAATTTTAGTTTGAATTTTTGGAAAAACTTTTCTTGGTTCCAAAAATAGAAATTGAATTAAACCAAATTGAATTCTCAAATTTATTTATTTGATTGGCATTTATAAAAGATATATTCTTAGAACTTCCGGGACAATTTGGAAATTCAAGAATAAGTTGGTTTGGCCATTTTGGGAAAAGCATTTAGTTTTGGAAATTTGAGGAAGGGTTTTGTTTCCTTTGTTTTACAAAAGTTGCTTTATTCAACTTAAGCAAATTTTAAATGGATGCCATGATGCAATGCAAAAATAAAAAGTGAAAAATTTGGCCCATATTTTAGGGTACCAAATCTGGGCTGTTACAACGATGGCGGCGATTCCCCCCCTCCGGGAGGGAGATTCCCCAACAGTTTTCTCCCTGCCGGAGCTCTTCTTCTCTTTGTCTGGTTTCTGTCTCATGGAGGCGGCGGAAAAATTATTGGTCGATCCCCCCGATGTTTTTAGGTCAAAGCGAAGTAATACGCCGAAGGGGGGCCACAGGGGCCAGGGGCGGGTCCCACCCGCGGCCTAGGGTGGACCTGCGGTAGGGGGCCGCCCCTGCTCCCTGGAGCTCGCCTCCGTGCGCCCTTTTGGCTCCTTGACTTATTTCCCAAAATATTTATCTCCGAATTATTCTGTAATTTTTGGAGCTTCCGACGTCAGGTATCTTGACAGGTACTTTTCCAGCTGATTCCGGGCTCCGGTAGATGCATCCCCAATAGTTGGAAAACATGAAAAATAAGGTAAAATAACATAATTATTGCATCATAATATGAAATATATCAATGAATAAAGGTAAATTATGATGTAAAATAGTGATGCAAAATGGACGTATCAGCTCCCCCAAGCTTAGACTCCGCTTGTCCCCAAGCGAAAACTGAGCTCGGTAAACATGACCACAGGTTTATGGAGTGAAGTGTCGATAAATAAAGAATACGAACATGAAGCATCAGTATTTACTCATCAAACACCAATACATTTTAAAACAGCAACCTTTCTCTCATAACGCTTCTCGAAGACAAGTAATGTAGCTATAACATGTTAAGGTGAAATAAAACAGAAACTTATTAAGCAATGGCAAACTGAAACTTCGCTCATGAGGCAATTATACTTGTCAGCTCATATTTCAAGAAAGATCCATTTAAATGCTTCAACCATCAAGTCATCTTTCCAAGAGTTGCAAATCATCAAATCTATATTCTCATGATAAAAGAGTTAGAACTGACATAAGAAAAATGAATAACTATCATGAGACATAAAAGACACAATGTAGATATATATCATACTTGCTAACATCATAGGTCAACACTGTAAGTTTGCTTGGGAAGATAGAAGGAAAAAGGAAGACTCACTCAACATTAAAAGTAAGAGAAAGGCCCTTCGCAGAGGGGAGCAGGGATTAGTCATGTGCTAGAGCTTTTTATTTTATGAAACAGAAGTAAAACAATTTTGAGGCATGCATGCTTTCGTCAACGACTTCACAACAGAGAAGCTATCTAGTCCCCCATAACAAGCAAGGCTTTTAGACTTGTGAGAGCAGCTGGTTTTTAGAGGAGCTAGTACGCTCCTCTTTCTCCTTGGTTTCACCACTGTCCAATGTTTAGAGCTGATTTCTCAGATTTTCATTGCGCGGAGGAGAATGGTGAGTTATATTTATATTTTTGCTTAAGCTACTCTCGGGTTGATTCAAGTGAAGACGTAATCCATCGACACCAGGTGAAAGGGGGGAAATGACCTTGCTCGTCACGAGTTATATCTAGCTCTCTATTGCTCCCTCATGAGCTTAAAAACAGAGGCACAAAAGGAATATTTTGAATTTTTAAAGATAGCACATGACAAATTTACTTGGAATGGCAAGAAATACCATGCATATGTAGATATGGTGGACTCCGCTGTCAAGATAGTTTGGCTCTGGGATTTGGATGCACTAGTGAACCATACACTCAGTACGAATTTTTGGGTTTAGCAAAGAAGGTATTTGAAGCAAACATACAGTGTTGAGAGATGTAAACCAAATATGTTATCTAGAACAATATGCCAAACATGCAACATAAAGCTTATCATCACTGTCAGAAATAAATCTAATACAAAAGTATGCAAGCTAGAGAATTCACAAGCATGTAAGATATAAAGGATAGTATATTTGCAATCAAATTCCTCTTCTCTACTCAAGCATCAATGTAATTATTGCAAGTTAAACAAGGTCATGCTTGCCAATACCGAATAAACTTCTACTCATACACCCAATGTCAAATCATCACTTACCACAAGACCAGCAGATGAGAGAGATTGCCATAATAAAATATAAAGTGTAGAAGAATAAAAGATGCTTCTCATTTATATTCCATTATAGAAAACCACACACCAACGGATACAAAAGACTCACAAGGAGCGACGAGACACATTGCAAAACCATACTACATGATAATTTCTCTACTCATGATACGGCTCACGTGACTAAGAAAATAAAAGATAAAAGATGTTAGCACCCGTTTTTGGCAGGTCCCGGATTCAAGCTTACTCGGAGGAAATAGCGACTCAATGTAACCTGGCAGGAGTCAACCCGGCAGAAGCTAACCCGGATCAGTCACAACCCGGGTCACAGGTTCAAGCCCACTCGGAAGGAAATGGATGACTCGGAGAAGACCTGGGATGACGACCCGGCAAGAGTTAACTCGGTTGTAGGCAGAGCCCGGTTTACTCGGAACCCGGTGCAGGTTAGACTCAAAGCTTCCTGAAGATTCCAGAAGCTGCACCAAAGATGCTGGACGCGAGGTGATTTAATGCTTGCATAGCACCAAAAGGAAGTCGGTGGCACCAGAAAGAGTTCGGGGTCAACCCGGAAGATGACTTTCCAAAAGAGGCCGGAAGATGACGTTTGAAGTCCTGATCCAGCACGGATCCGGCCGGGAATCTTACCTAGTTTAGAAATAGAAACCGACCTATTCCATGAGTTGTAATCTGTGTAGAAGTACAATTGCTTGCACGGGAAGTCCAGCCGCCTCGCTATATATGTGTGGGAGGTGACGGCCGATTGAAGCTAAGCAAAAAATCGACAATCAATACAAACTCTACTTTTTACCCTTGAAACCCTTGTTCCCGCTTCCGTTGTTTGGCGATTTCACGAGAGTTCATCGAGCATCGACAATCGAGTTGAGAGCGGTCCAATCCAGCTTAACTCAGCCAATCATCGCCGGCTTCCTCCGACGGGGTCCCTCCCGAGGGGCTGGGGCGTCTGGTTCTAAAAGAACCGGCCTGCTGTCTTGCGTATCGCGTTGCAGGCCGGTCTCCCATGGGGCGAGTTGCGGAGTATCTCCCCCGGCACCACGGGTACACGAGGACGTGTTCGTGTGACGCGTTTTAATCGCAACACACTTTTTGGCGACTCCGCTGGGGAGATTTCTAACCTAACTCGGACAACAATGACCGGGTCTAAGGCTACAGATCTGTCCGGCATCACCACCGACAACATCATCAAGCCTACCATCAAGGATTTGTTAGAGGCACAACGCCAAGGCCTAGATGAGTGGAAGAAGAAGAGAAACGAGGAGTTCGAGGCACTGCGACTCAAGCGTGAGTAGGAGGATGAGGAGTTGTACCTGGCCAGCTTCAAGTTAGATCGGCAAGGCATAACCACGCCGATCAAGGAACCAGCATATGCACCTCTGAACATCAACACCGACATACCCGCTGTAAGTAACAATATCTTTTCTCCTGAACAGTTAGTCGAGATCCAGTATCATATTTCGGAAAGTGCGTGTTGGGGTTATGCCGAACAGGTATCCTCACGGATGTGAAGTAAAGCTAGCATACCAGGGTGGCCCATAGTGGTGGTAAGCCGAAATCTGGCTTACCGGGCGGCCTAGTATGATGAAGCGCAGGAGGCCCATCCGGCTAAGGGACGGTTCTAGAGGGTGGCCATCATTGCGGAAGACTTAGCCCGCAAGGCAAGGCCCAAGTCGGATTCGATTAGAACTCTATGACTTAGTCGGTAGGTTTTCCTCCTGTAAGCCCTAGGCCGGACGCCTTTATAAGCCGGCCAACGGGACGCCTTAGGGCATGACTCAATATGATCCAGCTTAGACGTAGCAATCTCGGCGAGATCTTCTGTCTTGGCGAGAACTCACTGTAACCCGGCGATATTGCCTTATAGTGATTTATAGCAGCACGTAGGATCACGCCACCGTCGTGTAATCCGAAGCTGGGTAAACTTGTGTCTATCCCGTTGCCGGAATACCCCACGTCTCCAAAGCCTCTCTCTCTACCTAGCTCGATGGCACCCCTGCCGAGGCTAGATTCAACAATACCACGACAGTTGGCGCCCACCGTGGGGTAAGAGATGTCCGGGGTTTCGTTCCTGCCGGGATCTATGAGCAGCATCGGCGACACCATCGCGGTCGGCTTGGTCAGCTACTTCGACGAGACCGGAGCCGGCCCCATCCTCAACGACGGATTCTGGACGTCGGCAAAGGAAGATCCCGTCGGCTAGTCCACGGTCTCCATCGGCGGCTTCGACATCTTCGGCGGCTTCACCGCCAAGGCTCTGGATGATCTCGGCTTCACCTCGAGCTTGCCCGCCACCCACCCTTACAACTCTGAAGACGGATCGGATATGGACTCTGAGGAGAGCGCCGATCTGGATCTAGCCTTTGATGCTGATGATGAGGACTCCGAAGATGATGCAACCTCTATGGCGGCGCCGGACATCCACTTCGTCGGCATGGCTGGAGAAACCGGCTCAAGCGAGTCGATGACTGAACCTGAGTCGATCCTCCCTGCTTTACAGGCTGGGGCAGATTCAGAAGCCGGATCAGGGGACACTACTCATATGGAGCAAGACCCCGAATCTGAAGAAGAATCCGATGATTTTAGCCCGAAGGTTGCGTCCTGCTTAGGACGCCCCGTCGAGGTTTTTATGGGCGATGTCATCTCTGATCCTAAGGATGACCCCAATACCTCGAAAGCCGCCAATGGCGAAGAAAAGACTCCGGAAGCCGGACACAAAAATGTGGACTTTGTGCCACCACTGGCTCCAATGAAGGGAACCAGCAAATTGCTGGCTGACGGAGACAATGCTATTGCCGGCGAGTGGACGGCGAAGGAATTTGTGGTCAAGATGGCAAAGTATGAGGAACTGCTGACACCACTCCCTCCTGATGCATCGCTGGAAGACATTGAGAGGCGTCGCATTCTACTAATGGAACAAGCCAATAAGATAACGGAGCGGGAGCTCGACCTCACAAATAAGGAAATGGAGTTCGTTCGCAAGCAAAGAGAAAAGGCAGCTGACGACGTTTTCCGTCCGCCTCACGATAAGAACATGCACAAGAAGCTGGATTTCCGCAGCAAGTGGGAAGAGGAACATGCTAACTCGGTCTGGAGAAAGTACCACCATGTGCGGGACCCGGTGACCAAGTTGTGCTACTTCAACACCCCAGCCAAGAACATGGAAGCAGCTCAGGAGGTCATGTTCAACAAGTCATTGGACCACGACGCCCTCCTTAGATATTCGGCTTATTTACTGGAGGTTGCACAGCAGTAGCAGAACGACTCACATGTCAAGTCGGGGAGGCTATTTGACGACTCACGTCTTTGCAACTCGACTGCCAAAAACCCGAACGCTGCTGCACCAGCAGACCCTGACGATGATCCGGCTGGCTCAAGCAGCCACAACAAAGGCGATGACAAGAGCCCGAAGGACAAGCAACCAAAGGTTGCGGAATCCCGGACAGGCTCGTCTCGCCATCGGGAGGCTGGCAATAGCCAAGGACATCGAAGCCAGCAGAGAAAGGAGGACCCTCGCAAGGAAAAGACGGCACCACCCCGTCAACAGCGATGACGTGAGGGGGAAAATCCACCTCGAAGGGAGTATAACAGAGATAATATGCCACCTCCACCGCCGCCTCCACCGCGCAAAGAGGGAGATAACCCCTCCAAGTACATACCCCCTCCACGACGGCAAAGGACTCCAAGCCCTCCGCGCAACGCGAGTCGGGTGAGCCAAAGCCGTCACAGGGATGAATCAAGGCGAGGAAAATCAGTTGATAAGCCGCCTGCAACTAATGATGTTCGAAGCCTAATCGAGGAGAGGAAGTCGGCTAGAGACGCCCAATACCTCGGCCCCAAGTGTTTTGGCAGAATAATCAGAGAGCAAATCCTACCTCCAACTTTGTCGAACGTAACAAAGATGGTGGAGAAGTACAGCGGTACGGCTAATCCCGAGACCTGGCTCTCAGATTACGTCAGTGCTTGTGACATATACCAAGGCAGCGCCGACTCCGCAGTGCGATTCTTGCCCCTGATGTTAACCGGGACGGCACGCATGTGGATTGAAGGTTTGCCGGAAAGGACAGTTCATACCTGGAGTGACATGAAGCGCGTCTTTATTCAACACTGCCAGGGCACGTATAAATGCCCCAAGTCGATTTTCCACTTACAGCGGTGTGTGCAGCAAAAGAACGAGTCCAGCCGTGAATTCGTTTCACGATGGAGCGAAATGAAAAACGCTTGCGAAGGCGTATCAGAGACACAGGCAATCCATGCCTTCAAGCAATCCTTGAGGAAAGGGACGACTTTCCACTTTATGATCTATAGCGACGAGTCGGAGACCTTGGTCAGCTTACTTGCTTGTGCAAACAATTACGCCGCAGCGGATGATGACAACAGGGAGGATGCCGAAAACTGCCGACATGAGTCCGGGAAAAAGAAGATTGAAGACCAAGTCGGTCCTTCACATGAAGTTGTTGCTTCCTTTGGTAAAGGAGGCGCAAGCAACGGAAAGTGGCAGAACAAAAAGCCGGCAAGCAACCAATCATCCCGGCCGCCAACGGTGAAGTACGACGACATTAAGCACAACCCCTGTGTTCATCATCTCAGGCCGGACGGGACGAGTTCCCACACGCTCTAGCAATGTCACATTAATCGCGACATCGCCAAGGACCCCAAAGCCGGCAAATCGAGGAATAAACGTAAATCCAGGAAAGACGACAAAGAGAAAGAGGAAGCTGCCTCGGAATCTGATGGTGCAACCTCCAAAGAAGGAAAAGGCAGTAAGTTCCCTAAGCATGCTGAGAGCCTCATCATCAACCTGGCAACAGATTCGTCTCGCAAGGAAAAGGCGGCTTGGCGAGAACTTAATGCTACGGTGCCTACGGTGCCACAGTATTTGGACTGGTCCGACACACCCATCACATGGGATCACAGCGATCATCCGGACAGAGTTCCTGCAAAACGCACCTACGCTTTAGTCGTCAGCCCTATAGTCGACAAATACAAGTTGACAAAGGTGCTCATGGATGGAGGAAGCAGTATCGACATACTCTATGCCGCAACATTAAAGAGGATGCGTCTCTCCGAGTCATAACACTGGTAGAAAATGGGTCTTTAGTCCCGGTTTGGAAGGGCTTTTAGTCCCGGTTTTCCAACCGGGACTACCAAATCGGGACTAAAGGCCCCCCCTTTTAGTCCCGGTTTGTTACGAACCGGGACTAAATGACCCTCCACGTGGGCTGGAGGACCTTTTAGTCCCGGTTGGTAACACCAACCGGGACTAAAAGTCATATTTTTTTCGATTTTTTTTTTGAAATTTTTTGAAAAAAAAATTTAATTTTTTTTTTTGATATTTCGAATATTTGAATTATTTATCAGTTTAATCTCGAATCACCCCGAATTTCACACTGCTCCATACTGCTCCACCCATCCTCACACTTGTAGGCAGACTTCCCGATCAGTCACCCATCCTCACACTGCTCCACCTCTAGCACGCTTAACTTTTGAGTTCCTTCCCAACTAGCTTCCATAATTGCATTTAGTACATCTTGATAATACTACGCTATCAATTTTATTATCCCTTACACTTTGACGAGACATGATATTATTTTTAAAACTCCAAATCTATATTAACATAAACAACAATGATGAAGTAATACTAATCTTTATACAGAAATCAATTATTAATTCCAAAAAAATAAAATAATTTGAATTTCCGACAAAAACTTAAATATTCCTGCACGATGGGACATGCTATTATTTTTTGAATTCCAAATCTATATTAACATAAACAACAATAATTAATTAATACTAATCTATATGTGGAAATAAATTATTAATTCGAAAAAAATAAAAATAATAAAAATAATTTAAATTTCCGACAAAAAACTTAAATTTGAATTTCCGGCAAAAATAAAAAAACCTTTAGTCCCGGTTGGCCGGGACTAAAAATATCTTTAGTCCCGGTTTTTGATATGTCTAAAACATATTTGAATTTCCGAAAAAAAACTTAAATTTGAATTTCCGGCAAAAATAAAAAACCTTTAGTCCCGGTTGGTATCTCCAACCGGGACTAAAAATATCTTTAGTCCCGGTTTGTGATACGCACCGGGACTAAAGACGTCACTGCTTCGTCAACGTCGACATGGAATTTGAAATTTTTCCAAAGTAAAAAAAAAAACTTTAGTCCCGGTTTGTATCTCTAACCGGGACTAAAAGTCCATCTTTAGTCCCGGTTCGTATTACAAACCGGGACTAAAGGTTATCGCGCTGTCCCCACCCCTGCGCAAACTTTTAGTCCCGGTTCGTGTCACGAACCGGGACTAAAGGTTCCTTACGAACTAGGACTAAAGCCTGCCGGTGTTCTGGCAGTTTGAACCGGGACTAATGCTCCCATTAGTTCCGGTTCGTAAAGAGACCGGGACTAAAGGTGACAGAGCCTCTGGACGAAAGCCCTGTTTTCTACTAGTGTAACTCACCCATAGCACTGTGAAGTTTCATGGGATTTTGCCGGGACGACAAGCCTCTTCGATGGGACAAATAACCCTGAAGGTCACCTTTGGCGGTGCTGATAATTTTCGGACTGAGGATGTCTCCTTTGAGGTGGTGCCATTTAAAAGTGCATATCATGCAATCTTTGGACGTCCGGCTTTCGCCAAATTTATGGCTCGGCCCTGCTACATATATAGCAAGCTGAAAATGCCGGGACCCAATGGGATCATCACAGTCAAGGGAGACTTCACAAAAGCAAAGGAATGTGAAGCCACCAATGCCGTCCATTCTGAAGAACAAATCTGCAAGGAAGAATTGGAGGATCTGAAGAAGACAATGAGTCCTAATGAGATGCCGGCAACTGAAAAGCCATCCTCTAAAGTCGACTCGAGCTTCAAACCGAAGGATGACACCAAGAAAATGAAGCTCTCAAAGGATGATCCGACAAAGGAGGCCATTGTAACAGCCCTAACTTGGTAATGAAAAATACGAAGGATTTTTCCACTTTTTGCATTCATGTCTGCATCATGGCATATCTTTAAATTGCTTGTGTTAACAAATGACATTGGAAAACATGGTTAAAAGGAAATCCCAACCTTCCCCAAACTCTAAAATTGAAATGCAAGCTTGGTACAACCCTTCACATAACAGGTGACCATATGGTTCAACAAGTTCCCCAAGTTCACCTTAATGCACAAGAACCAAATGGAGGGGTTCCAATTTGCTTCCAACATCCTTAGGCCCTAAAGTGTGGCTTAAAGCTTTTGTCTATTTGTGAGCCATGCCACCTTGCTCAAAAGGCTAGATAAAGATGTGCTGAGCCTGTTTTACCTTGTGGAGAAGCTCCCAGATTTTACAGGTTTTTCTGGAATTGTTTTGATGCCCAAAATCAATCTAGCTTTTCTGCCAAATTTTAGTCATCCGGAATGACCCGGATTTTTCCGGATCCATTCCGAGTGGCCCGGAATTTTCCGGACCTATCCGGAAAATTCCGAACGTTGCACAGTGGCGACAGGGAGCACTGGCGCCATGCCGCCCGCGCCCATGCCGTTGCCGCCGTGGCCTCGCCTAACCCTCGACGCCGTGGCCCCCCCCCT
Source organism: Puccinellia tenuiflora (assembly GCA_012064385.1). Lineage (NCBI taxonomy): Eukaryota > Viridiplantae > Streptophyta > Magnoliopsida > Poales > Poaceae > Puccinellia > Puccinellia tenuiflora. The sequence goes on along the minus strand of QRDG01000081.1, from coordinate 2,965,784 downwards.
GCGAGGTCAAAGACGACCACCACGACGCCCTCGACCTCACCTACCCCTTTTTTCCCCCTGCTCTCTCTCTCGTCTCTCTCCCGAGCTCCCCGCGGCCACACCCCATTGCCGCCGTAGCCGAGCTCGCCGCCGTCGCTTCGGAGCTCCCCGTGTAGATTGAAGCGGACAGGGAGCTTCGCCTCGTCGTCCTCCCCCTCCTGGAGCAAAGAATCGAGCCGGGGTGCCTCGGTCCCGACGTTTTCATCCTCGCCATCCTCACCGCAGCCGCCGCCCGCCGGAGCCAGATTCCGACGACTCCGTCCACCTCCACTGCGGTCGAGCACCCATACGTGTCCAGGGTGAGCCCCGCAAACTATTAGGCCTTCCCCCGCTTCCCCCTCTCCCCATCTTGCTTGCTCTTTGTGCGAACCCTCCGCCGCCGTCGTTTTTCTGCCCAGATTCGAGCCGTCCGGAATCACCCGGATTATTCCGGATCGATTCCGAGTCGCCCGGAAAATTCCGGACCTTTCCGGACGAATTCCGAAACTCTAACAGAAGGATTTTGAGGTCACCTCGGATTTGATTCGGATTTATCCCGGATTATTCCGGACCATCCGGAATACTCCGGCCCAATCCGGATGAATTCCGAACCAAGCTGAAAACTTGTGAACTTTGTAATTTGACTTCTTTTCGTTAAATCTTACAAATGGTATACTAATCTGATCAGTGTTTCAAATGCTATCTAAATATGCTAGTATCACCCCATGACAACAACTTGCCCTTTGATATAAATCTTTACTTAGTTAAAGGATATAAATCCAAATAACCTTTTAAATTGCTTTACTTCATCGGTGCTCCGAAAATTACAAGTAAATTACCGAAATGATCGGAATGATAAACCCTAACCTTTTCATGTCATGTTCATGCATTTTGAACCATTTATCTAATAGTTCAATAATTTATAAAGAATTGTGGTCACTAAGGTAAATATGGGGTTGCTTCCAAATAATTGCACTAATTATTTGGAACTCCATTTAATTGGTTATATCAATCAAATGTTGATATCTTTGCATCAATATGACATGTCATCATGTGATTGCGCATTGCACCTTGTGATCGTGTGATTTATGTGTGCTTTGTATTTCTTTTGGGTATCGATAGATTCCGGAGTCGAGGTTACCGATAACTACCCCGACGAACAGTGCTTCACGACCGGGCAGCAAGGCAAGAGATAACCTAACCTTCTTGGCATCTAGCATCCTATGCTTTTATCAAATTATTTTATCCACCATAATATTGCATGCGGTTCAAAGGTCTTTTGGTATAATTTAGAGAATCCTATGATTGCATGTTTTTCCCGAGCCAATCACATGTATCCCTACCTATTAACCCTAGGGTTGAAGTGTTGGCCGAGATAAAGTTATATTGATGTACTCATATGCTCAGCTATGATTAGCCATGCTTAATAGATGCTTTATGTCCGTTATAAATTCCATAATTGTTGTTATTGATGGAATATTTCGGTCATGGTGGATAATGGAGATGCTTAATTAAAATGCTAAGAAGGCTGGGATGAGTTGCCCTCGGGGAGGGTGGTTTGCCTCATTCTTGCCGCCTAGGATGAACGTGCTTTTAGCTGGAACCAAGAAAACGAGCGTGCTCCCGGAGGTGGGGGCATATGGAACCCCCTTTGACCGAATAATCTGTGAGTGGCTTGTCAAGGGTCCTCTAGTTTGCTATTTCCATTTGCGCGTGTGTGGTGTTGGTGGAAAAAGGAAACGATGATGGTGGTGTATAGGATGTGACGGTGGGGCAGGGCGCTGGGAGCGCTGAACCTGTCCTTCCGCCACTGATGGCCCTTGAGTAAGTCTCATGCTTTGTAAAGGTCTAACCGCGCCTGCTTGCCGGCCTTCCCCGGAAGAGGGTCAATTAGGTGAGTCGGACGGTACCAATGGGTAAAGTAGTACACCCCTGCAGGGTAAATCTTTTCGAAAAGCCGTGTCCACGGTTATGGACAAACTCTTGGGAAAGGCGCATTAGCTCATAGATAATCTTAACCTAATTGTTATGGCAGCTAAAGGTTGCATAATCAACGTGTGATAAAGGTTCACTTCCTCGAGGGTGATTCGAGGGGGTGCCTTGGTGGAGATGAGTGTGGCTGGTGACAAAAGGGTTCGATGAGAACCTATGATGACAAATGTTACTCTCTTATCCCCTTTATAAAAATACTCTGAGTAGACGAATGCCAAGTGTCTTTATGTTTCGGTTTATGAAAGTTAGCTTTATGCAAAAGACTTACATATAAAGCTTTAGAGCCTCCGTCAGTCATTGGGCCTATATCGCCCTACTAAACTTGCGAGTACATCGTACTCAGTCTCTCTTTGCTGCCTCTATGATTTTGTATTTCAGAGGAGGACGACACCGAGCAACTAGGTGGGTTCTTCGTTGACGTCGACTACTAGTCTGGGGTTCCCAGGTGGCAGCTTGGGACCGTGGAACAAGCTGGCTCGGGTGATGTTTATCTGTAGGCCTCTTAGGCCATAATTTGCTTCTTGTTGTATTAGACAACACTACTTCGCTTCCGCTTGTTGAATTGTAGGATCTGTGATCCTTTTGCCTTGTAATATTTGTATTCTCCTCGTTATATGAGTTGCTATATAAATGTTTTGTGTCGTAGAGTCATGCTTTGTGCCAGTTCTGTTCCACAAGTCTCGATCTTTGTTTTATACATTGATGGTTGTGTTGCTTACATAGCCTCTCTGTATAATTCCGGGGTCGGGGCGTTACAAGTTGGTATCAGAGCAGGACTGCCTGTAGGAAACCTGTTCTTTTGGTCGATGTCGAGTCTAGTTCGTGAAAATTATTTTCAACCTAAAAATGAGTTGTGAAAACCCTCCTAGGATTCTTTTTACTCCTCATCCAATTCACTCTGATCTCGGTGTCATCTTACCTCTATTTGATTTTAACGGTTCTTCTGATCATCGGCAAAGTTCTAAATCTTTAGGATCTCGGGGTTTGGGTTCCTACCTTTAGTTACTAGTTATCCCTACTCCTCTGCCAACCCTAAAACATGAAGAAAGGAAGTATGATGGTTCGTCAAGACATTTCTTTGCTTTAGCCCAAGATCTTGAACCGAAGGTCCCGGATTGTGCTAGGGCTCCGGTGTAATTATTCATGAGGGCTGTCACCCTTGTGAGTGTTATGCTATTGTGGGTCCCAGTGCATGAAGCTGATCTTTAACCCAAGATCTTTCTGTTGAACCCTAATGTTATTTATCTATATCTGGAAGCAACAATGATCTATCTTATCTGTCGGAATCGGTTACTAACTTGTCGTTGTTCCAATTCTTCAGAATGGCTCCTACCCGTCGTGGGGAACATAGCAGCCCTGATCCACCACCGCCCCCTTCGATGGCGGAGGTTATGATGGCAATTGAACAAAACCGTCTGCGCAATGAGCGGTTGCTCGAGCAGCTGGTCCAGCAAGGGGCCAGGAGGAACACGGACTGCACCACCCTCAACCAGTTCTTGCGGTCCCAACCTCCCTCTTTCTCCGAGGCTAAGGAGCCGCTTGATGCGGATGATTGGCTTCGGGCTATCGAGCGCAAGTTTGCCGCTCTCCACGTTCCTGCGGCGGAGTACGTCAACTTCGCCACCTACCTACTGGAAGGAGCCGCCGGCTCCTGGTGGGAGAGCCACGTGGCAATGGTCGCCGCGGGCCATGTTGTTACATGGGAGGAGTTCCGCGCCGCTTTCCGTGCGGCGTACATCCCCAAGCCCATCCTCGAGCTCAAGAGGCGGGAGTTCCTGGACCTAACCCAGGGACGCATGGACGTCCAGTCCTATGGACGGGAGTTCGACCACCTCTCCCGTTACGCCCCTCGGGACGTGACGAATGATGAGGACAAGCAATATCTCTTCCGCAAGGGGCTCGCACCTCGCCTTCGATACGAGCTCCTACCCTTCAAGTTCACCTCCTACCAGGAGCTCTACAATCAGGCTCTTACCATGGAGCAGGGTAGGAGGGAGCTGGAGGCTTCTAAGAGGCCAGCTCCAGCTGATCACCAGAGCTCCTCTCCTATTGAAGGCAAGAAGCGCAAGGTATTTGTGCCTTTCAGCACCGTGCCTAAGGCGCCCTTCGCGCCGAAGCCCACCGGGTACCTGCCACCTCCGCCTCGCCCAGCTACTTCGACCTTGGGTGCGGGTGGAAGTGGATACTACCCTCAGCTGCCTCCACCACCGCGGAGGCCCACTTGTTTCAGCTGTGGCCAGCCGGGGCACTTCTCCAGGGAGTGTCCCCAGAAGGCACCGGCTACCTCAGCACCTGCACCTGCTCCCTCTACACCAGCCACCAAGGCCGTGCCCGTCAGCCGTGGTCGCCTAAACCACGTCTCGGCTGAAGGAGTTGAACGGGACCCCCGTGTTCTCATGGGTATGCTTCGAATCAATGATTCTCCAGCTTCAGTCTTATTTGATTCTGGAGCATCGCATTCATTCATATCCATATCGTATGCACTCAACCATCAAATACCGTTTGAGGATATGGACTCCCCGTTAGTGGTCAAGACCCCTGGCTCTAGTTGGCACACTCACTGGATGTCTCCGGAGGTTCAGATTTCTATAGCGACAATTCCTTTCCCGTTTTCGTTGATAGCACTAAAGTCAGTGGGGTTAGATGTCATTTTGGGCATGGATTGGCTAGTCACGTATCAGGCCTAACTAGATTGTGTTGCCAAGACTATCACAGTAAACCACCCCACCTATGGACTAGTGCGTTACTGGTCCCCTACTTCCATAACTCCGTCCACTGCCACTCCCCACTCTCCGAAGATCAGTCCTATTTTCCTGGAGGGTGTCACCCCACCTAAGATACATGAGGTGGTTGTGGTGTGTGATTTCCCCGATATCTTTCCTGAAGAATTGCCTGGCACGCCACCTGATCGAAGTGTGGAATTCGTCATTGAATTGGTTCCGGTAACCGCACCAACTTTCAGAAGGCTCTACCGCATGTCAGCGGAAGAGCTAACCGAATTGGAGAAGCAACTTGATGAGCTGCTGGAAAAGGAATTCGCCCGGCCGAGTAGCTCACCTTGGGGCTGCCCGGTCATCTTTGTCAAAGAAAGGAATACCAAGGATCCTCGACTGGTTGTTGATTGCCGCCCCTTGACTGCGGTGGCCATCAAGGACAAGTATCCTATTCCTCGAATAACTGACCTATTCGATCATCTAGCCAGTGCAATGGTATTCTCCAAGATGGATCTGAGGTCAGGATACCATCAGATCAAATTAGAAAGGAGGATATTCCGAAGACGACTTTCACTACTCAATATGGCTTATATGAGTATACCCCGGCAGAAAAATTACTATGACAAACACCGTCAGAAAGTTCACTGTGAAATTGGTGATAAGCTTATCCTCGAGTCTCTCCTCTCCGAGGTGTTCGTCGCTTCGGAATCAAGGGCAAATTAGCTCCCCGCTATGTGGGCCCTTTCACCGTCCTAGCCAAGAGAGGAGATCTCTCCTATCAACTTGAGTTGCCTACCAATTTCCCGCATGTTCCTGATGTGCTCCATGCTTCCCTCTTCCCTCTTCCTACTCTAGGAATCTCGGGGCGAGATTCTTGTAAGGGGGGTAGATTTGTAACAGCCCTAACTTGGTAATGAAAAATACGAAGGATTTTTCCACTTTTTGCATTCATGTCTGCATCATGGCATATCTTTAAATTGCTTGTGTTAACAAATGACATTGGAAAACATGGTTAAAAGGAAATCCCAACCTTCCCCAAACTCTAAAATTGAAATGCAAGCTTGGTACAACCCTTCACATAACAGGTGACCATATGGTTCAACAAGTTCCCCAAGTTCACCTTAATGCACAAGAACCAAATGGAGGGGTTCCAATTTGCTTCCAACATCCTTAGGCCCTAAAGTGTGGCTTAAAGCTTTTGTCTATTTGTGAGCCATGCCACCTTGCTCAAAAGGCTAGATAAAGATGTGCTGAGCCTGTTTTACCTTGTGGAGAAGCTCCCAGATTTTTACAGGTTTTTCTGGAATTGTTTTGATGCCCAAAATCAATCTAGCTTTTCTGCCAAATTTTAGTCATCCGGAATGACCCGGATTTTTCCGGATCCATTCCGAGTGGCCCGGAATTTTCCGGACCTATCCGGAAAATTCCGAACGTTGCACAGTGGCGACAGGGAGCACTGGCGCCATGCCGCCCGCGCCCATGCCGTTGCCGCCGTGGCCTCGCCTAACCCTCGACGCCGTGGCCCCCCCCTGCGAGGTCAAAGACGACCACCACGACGCCCTCGACCTCACCTACCCCTTTTTTCCCCCTGCTCTCTCTCTCTCGTCTCTCTCCCGAGCTCCCCGCGGCCACACCCCATTGCCGCCGTAGCCGAGCTCGCCGCCGTCGCTTCGGAGCTCCCCGTGTAGATTGAAGCGGACAGGGAGCTTCGCCTCGTCGTCCTCCCCCTCCTGGAGCAAAGAATCGAGCCGGGGTGCCTCGGTCCCGACGTTTTCATCCTCGCCATCCTCACCGCAGCCGCCGCCCGCCGGAGCCCGATTCCGACGACTCCGTCCACCTCCACTGCGGTCGAGCACCCATACGTGTCCAGGGTGAGCCCCGCAAACTATTAGGCCTTCCCCCGCTTCCCCCTCTCCCCATCTTGCTTGCTCTTGGTGCGAACCCTCCGCCGCCGTCGTTTTTCTGCCCAGATTCGAGCCGTCCGGAATCACCCGGATTATTCCGGATCGATTCCGAGTCGCCCGGAAAATTCCGGACCTTTCCGGACGAATTCCGAAACTCTAACAGAAGGATTTTGAGGTCACCTCGGATTTGATTCGGATTTATCCCGGATTATTCCGGACCATCCGGAATACTCCGGCCCAATCCGGATGAATTCCGAACCAAGCTGAAAACTTGTGAACTTTGTAATTTGACTTCTTTTCGTTAAATCTTACAAATGGTATACTAATCTGATCAGTGTTTCAAATGCTATCTAAATATGCTAGTATCACCCCATGACAACAACTTGCCCTTTGATATAAATCTTTACTTAGTTAAAGGATATAAATCCAAATAACCTTTTAAATTGCTTTACTTCATCGGTGCTCCGAAAATTACAAGTAAATTACCGAAATGATCGGAATGATAAACCCTAACCTTTTCATGTCATGTTCATGCATTTTGAACCATTTATCTAATAGTTCAATAATTTATAAAGAATTGTGGTCACTAAGGTAAATATGGGGTTGCTTCCAAATAATTGCACTAATTATTTGGAACTCCATTTAATTGGTTATATCAATCAAATGTTGATATCTTTGCATCAATATGACATGTCATCATGTGATTGCGCATTGCACCTTGTGATCGTGTGATTTATGTGTGCTTTGTATTTCTTTTGGGTATCGATAGATTCCGGAGTCGAGGTTACCGATAACTACCCCGACGAACAGTGCTTCACGACCGGGCAGCAAGGCAAGAGATAACCTAACCTTCTTGGCATCTAGCATCCTATGCTTTTATCAAATTATTTTATCCACCATAATATTGCATGCGGTTCAAAGGTCTTTTGGTATAATTTAGAGAATCCTATGATTGCATGTTTTTCCCGAGCCAATCACATGTATCCCTACCTATTAACCCTAGGGTTGAAGTGTTGGCCGAGATAAAGTTATATTGATGTACTCATATGCTCAGCTATGATTAGCCATGCTTAATAGATGCTTTATGTCCGTTATAAATTCCATAATTGTTGTTATTGATGGAATATTTCGGTCATGGTGGATAATGGAGATGCTTAATTAAAATGCTAAGAAGGCTGGGATGAGTTGCCCTCGGGGAGGGTGGTTTGCCTCATTCTTGCCGCCTAGGATGAACGTGCTTTTAGCTGGAACCAAGAAAACGAGCGTGCTCCCGGAGGTGGGGGCATATGGAACCCCCTTTGACCGAATAATCTGTGAGTGGCTTGTCAAGGGTCCTCTAGTTTGCTATTTCCATTTGCGCGTGTGTGGTGTTGGTGGAAAAAGGAAACGATGATGGTGGTGTATAGGATGTGACGGTGGGGCAGGGCGCTGGGAGCGCTGAACCTGTCCTTCCGCCACTGATGGCCCTTGAGTAAGTCTCATGCTTTGTAAAGGTCTAACCGCGCCTGCTTGCCGGCCTTCCCCGGAAGAGGGTCAATTAGGTGAGTCGGACGGTACCAATGGGTAAAGTAGTACACCCCTGCAGGGTAAATCTTTTCGAAAAGCCGTGTCCACGGTTATGGACAAACTCTTGGGAAAGGCGCATTAGCTCATAGATAATCTTAACCTAATTGTTATGGCAGCTAAAGGTTGCATAATCAACGTGTGATAAAGGTTCACTTCCTCGAGGGTGATTCGAGGGGGTGCCTTGGTGGAGATGAGTGTGGCTGGTGACAAAAGGGTTCGATGAGAACCTATGATGACAAATGTTACTCTCTTATCCCCTTTATAAAATACTCTGAGTAGACGAATGCCAAGTGTCTTTATGTTTCGGTTTATGAAAGTTAGCTTTATGCAAAAGACTTACATATAAAGCTTTAGAGCCTCCGTCAGTCATTGGGCCTATATCGCCCTACTAAACTTGCGAGTACATCGTACTCAGTCTCTCTTTGCTGCCTCTATGATTTTGTATTTCAGAGGAGGACGACACCGAGCAACTAGGTGGGTTCTTCGTTGACGTCGACTACTAGTCTGGGGTTCCCAGGTGGCAGCTTGGGACCGTGGAACAAGCTGGCTCGGGTGATGTTTATCTGTAGGCCTCTTAGGCCATAATTTGCTTCTTGTTGTATTAGACAACGCTACTTCGCTTCCGCTTGTTGAATTGTAGGATCTGTGATCCTTTTGCCTTGTAATATTTGTATTCTCCTCGTTATATGAGTTGCTATATAAATGTTTTGTGTCGTAGAGTCATGCTTTGTGCCAGTTCTGTTCCACAAGTCTCGATCTTTGTTTTATACATTGATGGTTGTGTTGCTTACATAGCCTCTCTGTATAATTCCGGGGTCGGGGCGCTACAGCCATCATCGGTGCCGGCCTCGATGACAAATAGGAAGGCGAGCTCATCAAGTTTCTCCGTGAGAACCGGGATATCTTTGCTTGGTCTCCATCTGACATGCCAGGTGTCCCGAGGAAACTTGCCGAGCACTCCTTAAAGGTCAATAAGGACGCAAAGCCGATCAAACAAGGCCTCCGACGACTTGGAAATGAGAAGCGCAAGGTGGTTGGAAAGGAGATCCTAAGGCTCACTGCCGCCAAATTCATCCGTGAAGTTGTCCACACTGATTGGTTGGCAAATCCCGTGCTTGTCCCTAAGAAAAACACCTCTGAGCTACTTATGTGCATTGATTTCACTAGCTTAAATAAAGCCTATCCTACAGATCCGTTCGCTTTACCGCGTATCGATCAGGTCATTGATTCAACTGCCGGCTCTGAGATGCTATGTTTTCTGGACGCTTATTCGGGTTACCATCAGATAAAGATGAAGTAGTCAGATCAAATCAAGACATCCTTCACCACACCATATGGCAATTACTGCTATGTCACAATGTCTTTCGGCTTAAAGAACGCCGGTGCTACTTACCAAAGGTGTATGCAGCGGTGTTTGGACAAGCAAATTGGCCGCAATGTTCACGTCTATGTCGACGACATCGCGGTCATGTCGAAGAAGCATGGCGACCTCATCGCCGATCTGTCGGAAACCTTTGCAAATCTAAGGGAGTACCAAATGAAGCTTAATCCGGCAAAATGTGTCTTCGGAGTTCCTGCAGGCAAGCTTCTGGGCTTCATTGTTTCTCAAAGAGGAATTGAAGTTAACCCGGAAAAGATAAAGGCGATTTAGAACATCGAGAGGCTGACTTGTCTGAAGGACATTCAGCGGCTTACGGGTTCCGCCGCGGCTGTAAGCCGATTCATTAGCCGGCTTGGTGACAAAGCATTGCCGTTATGCAAGCTCCTCAAAAAGTCGGACAACTTTGTTTGGACGGAGGAAGCAGAGGCAGCTTTGACGTAGCTGAAGTATACATTGACACATGCTCCGATCTTGGCAGCTCCAAGGGAAAGAGAGCCGCTTCTGCTCTACGTGTCGGCCACCAATTTCGTGATAAGTGTCGTCATTGTAGTGGAGCGCCTGGAGGAAGGGAAGCAATGGCCGGATTAGCGCCCCGTCTATTTCATTAGCGAGGTGTTCTCAGATTCGAAGCAGCGCTACCCCCACTACCAGAAGTTAGCCTATGGTGTATTCTTTGCCGCCAAAAAACTACGGCATTACTTCCATGATCACAAAATCATGATGGTCAACAAAGCTCTATTGAGGGATATCATCAATAATGCCGATGCAATAGGCTGAGTCGCCAAATGGGGCATTGAGTTAGCAGCTTTTGATATCTAGTACAAGCCAAGGACCTCCATCAAATCTCAAGTTCTAGCCGACTTTGTTGCATATTGGATAGAAGCGATGGAGAGCACTCCTTTGCCGGATTCTCAATACTGGATAATGCATTTTGACGGTTCAAAGATGAAGGAGGGCTCAAGGGTTGGAGTAGTGTTAAAGTCACCTAAGGGTGACAAGCTCAGCTATGTCCTCTGAATTCACTTCAACGCTACCAACAATGTAGCAGAGTATGAAGCTCTCCTCCATGGCCTTCATATGGCTAAGGAGTTGGGAGTGAAACGTATCCTCTGCTATGGAGACTCGGATCTTGTTGCACAGCAGCTTGACGGATGTTGGGACACAAAAAGCCCCACAATGGCGGAATACAGGAGAACAGTCGAGGAGTTCGGCATAGAGGTCCGACATATCTCCAGAGACGACAATGAAGCTGCTGACACTTTGGCTCGGATAGGCTCCAAGAAGAGGGAGGTGCCTCCGGATGTATTTCTCCATCACCTGCATAAGCCGTCCATCAAAGGCGGCGACGAAGATTATCCATTGTCGGCAGAATCAGTTCAAGTATGCCTGGTAACACCAGATTGAACCACACCATACATGGATTTCTTGTTTAATAAAAAACTGCCTAATGACTATGAATTGTTGAGTCGTCAATTGAACACCGAGCAAAGGCGTATACAATCATTGACGGACAACTTTACAAGAGGAGCACATCCGGCATCTTCCAAAGATGCGTCTCTCTAGAGGAAGGGCGGCAAATCCTTGAGGAAATCCACTCCGGCGAATGTGGGCATCACGTGGCGGCAAAGGCGTTGGTCGCTAAGGCGTTTCGGCACGGTTTCTTCTGGCTGACGGCTAAGGAGGATGCTACCAACATCATCAAAACTTGTGAAGGATGTCAACGCTACGCAAAGCAGGTTCACTTGCCAGCTCAGGAGCTCCGGACGATCCCTATAACCTGGCCGTTCGCGGTCTGGGGGCTCGATATGGTGGGACCTTTCAAGACTGCAAGAGGAGACTTAACGCACACTACTAGAAAAAGGCTTAGCACCGGCGGCCGTTTTTGGGCTATCCCCGGCGGTTTGCAAACCGCCGGCGACCACCTCGCCGGTGGTAATTCCTTACCGCCGGCGGTTTGCAAACCGCCGGGGGTACGTCTCGTTAGTGCCAGCGGTTTTGTATTAGGTGCCGGGGGTATATGATGGTACCGCTGGCAGTTTATCTATAACCGTCGGCGGTAGCCCTTTTTATGAATTAAAAAAAAAGCTGGGCCAAGCCCAGCACCCAACGCCAGGCTGTACACGTGTTTCTTGTACGTTAGTAAGAGAGCGGTAAAAAGGTAAGGAAAATTACAACTGCCCTAGAATTTTACAGAGAACACCCCTGAAAGAAAATAAAAAAGCAATCAAGTGCTTGTACTCCACCGCAGAGCCGCTGTACTGCAGCCCGCCGCCGTTGCCCCGTCCTCTGCTCGTGCGCCAGCGGCTTCCTCAGCGCGGGCACCTCAGGCTTCTCGTCTTCTGCTCGGCCGCTGGCCGGGCCGGCAACAGACAACAGCCGCGCGCCTCCTCCTCGCGTCCATCTCCAGGACGCCTCATCGACGAACTCGTCGTCGCCGGTGCGGGAGCCCACCGGAGGGATGTCAAGGTCGCTGCAGCAGGTCCAGGTTGGCCTCATCCCGTGCGCTCCGCCTCCCAGCCTCCTCCCGTGCGCGCCGTCTGCGAGAAGGGGGGAGGGAGCTGCCAATTAGGTATTTGGGATGGAAGCGTACCAGATCGAGCACCTTAAAGACGGCCCTGTCGTACCTTGCCTTGGCCTCCTCCGCGAGCGCCTGCGAGAGGCAACGAGCTTTATTTAGGTGTTTCTGCACGACGAGACAGAGGAGCGAGCAAGCAAACAGGCAGCAACAGTGGCTGAGAGAGCAGAGCAGCGTACCTTGGCGAATCCCTCGGCGGTGCCGGTCTGCGTGCCGAAGAAGAGCGCGACCTTGACGGCCTGGGGTGAGGCGGAGGAGCGGCGGACGAGGAGGGCGACGCCGCAGCCGACGAGCACGGCGAGGGAGGTGGCGAGTAGCGCGAGGAGGCGGCGGTGGTCGGCCGTGCCCACCGCCGCGCGTTCGCCGGCGAGCTCGACCACGCGCAGAGAGGACATGTGCAGAGAGGACACGCGCAGAGAGGAACAGGCGGACACGGTTTCCTAATCGCACAGTTGCGCACCTATTCCGCAAAGAAATCCAGCCGCGCGAGTAGTAGGTAGGTAGGAGACGGACACGGCCGGCCATGTCAGCTATCCACGCGCTGCAAACTGTTTGGAAGAAAGAGAAAGAAGAGAAAGCTGTGTGGATAGAGAGATGTCTGGTTGGTGAGGCAAATAAAATATCTGAGGTAGAATATAGTACAGGGTGATAGTGAGGTAGTGTACGCCACGTGAGCTATCCACGAGACTATCAAATACCCCGGCGGTTTGGGTTTGAACCACCGGCGGTAACTGCTGTTATCCCCGGCGGTTTGGGTTTGAACCGCCGGCGGTAATTTTAGGCCCTGCCGGGGGGCCGTGGCCCAACTTACCCCCGGCGGCCCGTATACTGTCCCGCCGGCGCTAAGTCTGTTACCCCCGGCGGTTCTGGGCCAAACCGCCGGCGCTAAAAGCTGCTCTGCCCATCTGGGATTACCCCCGGCGAAAAAAAGTATAAACCGCCGGCGGTAAGGCGTGCGGCTATAAGCCTTTTCCTAGTAGTGGCATCTGCTCCTAGCGGTCGACAAATTCACAAAGTGGGTGGAGGCAAAGCCCATCAAGAAACTCGACGGAGCTACAACTACGAAGTTCATCGTCGAGATAACAACTCGATTCTGCATACCGCATAGCATTATCACTGATAATGGAACAAACTTTGCCGTCGGTGAGCTATCGAAGTTTTGCAGCCGATCAAAAATTCGGCTCGATGTGGCATCGGTGGCGCATCCGCAATCCAATGGATAGGTAGAGCGCACTAATGGCATAATTCTGCAGGGTATCAAGCCGACACTTGAAACTCCTTTGCATCGAGCAGCTGGCGCGTGGGTAGATGAATTGCTGGCTGTCCTATGGAGTATTCGTACTACCACAAACAGGTCAACCGGCTTCACTCCCTTCTTCCTCGTTTATGGAGCCAAAGCAGTACTTCCAACCGACATGATCCACGATTCGCCTCGAGTCGCAGCCTACGTCGAGAAAGACGCAGAAGAAGCACGTCAAGACGGCTTAGACATCCTTGAAGAAGAAAGAGAGTTAGCTCTCCAACGATTCGCCATCTATCAGCAAGATCTACGTCGCTATCAGAGCCGTAGAGTGCGGAATTGATCTTTTCGATAAGGCGACTTAGTGCTTCGGCTTGTTCAAAGCCGACAGCACAAGTTGTCCACTGAAAAACGGGTCATACTATCTCCTCGACTTAAGGTATTCAAAGAAAGATCCTAGGAAGAAAGGTCGCAAGAGGAAAAGGCTTGTAGATGACGACTTAGATGAGACGAAACGTCCCTGGAATATCGCTCAGCTACGTCCTTTTTACACTTAGGAAATTATATTGTAACCCTGTCAATGTGATCATGAAATAAAAATTGGCTTCTCTCATGTGAAATTCGAGAATCTGTACCATCTTTTATTTTCCAATGATCTTATTGTTATCATCTGTTTACCCGAAATTGCCTGTGTTGCTTGTTGGTAAGCTGTCTTTCATGTTAAATCTGCCTTAAGGTGATGAAAAAACAACGGTTTGCCAAGTTAATGTTTATCTGATAGCTTTTTGCGCCAGGTTGCTTCAAAGCGTTTCGGCACCGAAAGGCGGCACTTGTTCTGGGTCTAAACCGATTGGTCATTCTGTGCCCTGTTACTCAGCAAGTTTGCTTCGCAATAGGTTTGCCGGCGCTTAAAGGCTAAGGTGTCTAGGCCAGAATAAACTGAGGCATAAAAATTGCAAGTTTGCAAATAAAAAAGCTGATTACATACAACAAAAGACTTAGTTGTTTCTAGACATATAAATTGTTTGGGCAGCTTTACATCGTGCAAATTACATTTTCAGGGATGGCCGGCTCAAGGAGCAAGTTCGGCTCATGCAAATTTGTCCGCCTCTTCACCTTCGTCATCAGATTGGGTGAGAGTTGGCGGGCACGGCACCTCCCTGAAGAATGTGGTAAGGGAAACCATGTTGGCGATCTTGCTGGCATAACCGGAGACGGAGTGCAAGATTTTCTTCCGTTCTTGGGTGTCCAGCGGAGAGCCGTCCTCTTTCTCAAGGGGAAAGCCGGATGCAACATGCCAAGCCTCCGCCTCCGGGTAATGTGCCATCATTAGGCCCAAAGCCGTCTTGGCACCTCCACGAGCGCTGGATCGAAGCCGTTCTTCAAAGGACGATGTTCCATCGTCCAGTTCAATGGCCAAGCCTCCAAGGTCCGTCAATGGCTCGGGGTTGCCGGGAAAGAATTTCTCGGCAAGCTTCTTTCCCGAAGAAATGATCTTCGGGAGGAGTTCCCCTACTTCCAATATCCGGTCAAGCCTCATGGCCATAACCCACCGGAGCTGTAAAAGGCGAAGTTCAGTTATAAAATGGCTAAGACAGAAACCAATGAATTTGGGTTTTTAAGTATAACTTACTCAAAAGCTGATTGTCAATTGCCAACGATTCATCAAGGCGTTTGTCAAGCCGGTCCTGGACTTCACGAAGGGCATCTTTGTGATTCTGCCTCTCCGTCTCCAGTACTTGTTCGGCTTTCGCAAGGCCCTTCTTGACCGTCTCTAGCTCCGTCGACATTGCTTGATTAAACTTTTTCAGCTCAATGTTTTCGTCGCGGAGCCGGTCGAGGATGACTGCGCTCTCGGCAAACTCCTTGGCTTTTATGATGGCATCTACAAGACAAAATGTCAGCAGTATAAAAATAAGCCTGTCATTTAAAGTTAAGATTTCGGCATTCATACCTTGGTACTGAACGCGATCCGCCTCAAAGCCGGCGATGATGGCGTCCTTGTTTGCCAGCTCCGTTTTTAGCCGGCGCATCTCCTGATTTCGCACAACCAAAAAGTTGATCGTTTCAGCACCAATTTTGCGATGGATCTGCGTAAGGAGGTGCTAAAAGCCTAAAGCTATATTGAAGAGCAAAGACTAGTTACAGGATGACATTTCATCGCTAGGGGGCTAAACATATGCATACGCATTCTCTCGGACCACTATGTCGACTAGTTTGTAAAACTTAACCCGGCATAGTGCTCGGGGGCTACTGGGAAGTCATTTACCTGGTAGTGTTTGCGGAGAAGCATCATACTAGCTTCGAAGCTTTCAGCAAAGTAATTCTACTGATCTTCAAGGATCTCTATGACATCAAAGGTGTCATAGGCCTTGGTCTGGTCCGGCTCATCATCAAGGACAGTTGTTCCTTTCTTCCGGGGAAGCCGAGGTGCACGCATGAACCGGCTCATGAACTCCGGCTTGATGCGTCCCTCGTCGTCAAAGGCCTCCGCCTTAATCGGAGGAAAGGACGGGGCATCATTAGCCGGAGCTTCAGCCATTGGTGGGGAAGGAGGTGCTGTCACCTTTCCCGTCATCTCCGTCCATTGGTGGGGAGGGGTAATTGTCGGGGATATGAACCCCGGATATCCCAAAGAAGCCTATTCCTTCAGTTCTCCGCAGGCCGGCTGAACAAGTGCCGGCTGCGCGGTGCCGCCTGAAACCCGCCGGATGGAGCAAGCCGCCTGCGTCTATCCGGATGTGGACGTCCGGCTGAGCTGGAGCCGGACGCACCTACCGACAGTTCCGTACGAGTGGGCCCGGTCCGTATAACCGCTCTGGGTGAACAGTGCCCCTTGTCGGGCATGTCCTGTACCGAATCATGACAACAAGCTCCAGCTGGCCCAGTAGTAGTGATGTCATAGGGATAAACTTGTAACTTCCCTGTAACCTAAAACCCTAGCTCGCTGCCTATATAAAGCGGGCTAGATCCTCCTGCGCGAGGCATGAGACATGCACACAAGCAACCAGAACACCACGTAGCATCACCTTCAACCTCCAGCCGGCTAGGATCTCCAGCCAGCTGCCACCCGAAACAGCTCAAGGAGCGCCATTGTAGCCGATTCTGTGGTCAAGCAATAAGAACAAGAAGAGCAAGACGTAGGGGTGTTACCTCCACAAGGAGGGCCCTGAACCTGGGTAACTAGCGTGTGTTTGCGTGCTTGTTGCCCAATCCCGCGCGAGCATCCATCGTCGCCTGCCCCACAATCTTTTCCATCTCTGATGGATATACCGTGCAACCCACCACGACATTTGGCGCCCACCGTGGGGCTCGCGACGAGCGGAGTCACGTTCTGCGTGTGATCCCGGACCGTAGATGATCGGTGGATCGTCTCCGGCCTCGTGCTCTCCATCGGCTGCGTCCTCGACAACACTAAGAGCTTCGCCGATGTGGGCTTCACCAGCGGAGGCACTGTCGTCACCCTTGGCGAGTTCCACGTCTACGTCGCCGGCGCCGCCAAGGAATACCCGGAGGTGGTCTACTCGAGCTTGGCTCCTTCGATCTTTGATGCTAGCGCCTGCAACGACGATTCCGCCTTCGGCTACCTCAACTCCGGCGACGCCGACTGCGACGACGACAAGCTCAACGTCTACGCCGAGGTGCACATGGTCGAGCACGCGGCGGCGGGAGGCGCCGTCGCCGATAATGTTCATGAAGCTGGCGAACCTTCTCGTTTCCAGCGCAATCTGGAGGCCGACTTCGAGTTGCTAAGCACCCCCATCGCACCGGGTGCGGACCCAGCCAAGGCGGCGGCTGAACTCGAGAGGATGCGTCAACAGATTTACGACAAGGCTCTTCACCTCGCATCAACGCAGCGCCGACTCAACGCCACGATGCACGAATACAACACCGCCCACGGCTTCGAGCCGCCCAGAGGCAACACAAAGAAGCTGAACGAGGTCAGGCACAAAGGAGGGGATCTCGGCGGTGTCCTGAACCGTGCCGGCCAGCCGCACGAGCATTCGGACATCATCCTGCCCGAGTACAGCAACCCGGTGCAAAACATGAAGGCTGCGGAGGCGGCCGCAGCAAAGCTGCCCCATCTCCAAGGCGAGGAGCTACGCCAACAAGCACGCCGGGTCCAGGAGCTCATCGCTGCGGCCAACCGGCAGCAACGCGAAACCGAGGCGACGGCGAGTCGAGTACATCATGAGCCGCCTCCAGGCTACCACCCGGCCGGCAAGCCCAAGCAAGGCGCTGAGGCGTCATCCACGAGCCGCGGAAGGGCGAAGGACAAGCAACCACGAGCTCATCGAGAGGGGAGCGCAAGCTCGCATCCTCGTGATCACGGCCGCGATCCGGCTGGACGACGCGAAGACGGCAACCGGAACGGGCCGCAAACCGGCCGCAGCGTCAAGGAGCGAGTCGGACACAAGGTCACCCTCGAGGAGCGCCTAGGACCACTGGGGCCCAAAACAAGCCACGACGCTCGCGTCCGCATCGACGCGCTCAAGGCGTCAAGCATCATCGAGGAGGAAGACATCGCCGCACATCGCTGCTTCGGACCTCGCATCCGGACCGAGCAATTCCCGCGGGGATTCACTCTCCCAAGGGATACACCCAAGTATAACGGCTCCGCGAAGCCAGAAGACTGGCTCGCCGACTACGTCACGGCGGTCAACGTCGCAGGCGGCAACAAGCGGGTGGCCGTACGCTACGTGCCACTCATGCTCCAGGGGTCGGCTCGGACTTGGCTGAACAGCCTACCGGCTGAAAGCGTCAACAGCTGGCTGGACTTTGAGGAGGTGTTCAACCGCAATTTCACCGGCACCTACTTGCGCCCCGGCAACGCACAGCTGCTCGCGATGTGCAAGCAGAAGGACGGCGAGTCGGACCGAGCCTACCTCACCCGGTGGACTAGCCTACGCAACTCCTGCGAAGGAATTCTCGAGCTCCAAGCCGTCCAGTACTTCATTCAAGGTTGCCGAGACCAGACGCTGCTCAAGCACAGGCTCCTAAGGAAGAGCCCGAAGACCATGGCGGAGCTCATGGCAATCGCCGACGAATACGCCACCGCCGACGCGGGCATGACCAACCCGATCCGACTCGACGAAGCCGGAAGAATCATCACGACGGAGCCGGTTGCACGCCGCAGCCGGGCGGAGAACCAGGAAGTCCACAGACGACCACGTCGAGTCCAAGGTCGTCGCCATGACCGAGGGAAGGCCGGCAGGAGGCTTCGACAACCGCCGCATGAGGACGAGCAGCGACATGCGCCGGACAAGGGCGAGGAACAGCTACGAGTTCCTACTCGATCAACCGTGCCAGAACCATGGCGACCGACCGGCAAACCACACCGTTCGGCAATGCACCCTCGGCCGCCCAAGGCCACCACCGTACGACTGGCGAAATCCGCCTCCACCTCTAGATGAAGCCGGACGAGACGATCGAAGACGTGACGACGGACGGCACGAAGACAGGAATCACGATGATCGCCAACGCGAAGAACGGAGGAGGGAGCGCCTTCCTGCTCCGCCTCCAAGGGGTCCAGATGGCTACCAGAATCCGGATGCCGCCTACATCGTGTTCGTCAGCGAGCGCGACGACAAGCGAAGCCGGCGCGAGCGATTCAAGGAGGTGAATGTGGTGGTTCCACCCGTCCCCCAGTACCTCAACTGGTCACAAGAACCAATCACGTGGGACCGCCGCGACCACCCGGAGCTGATGCCCAACCCAGGCGGCTATGCTCTAGTCCTGGAGCCCATGATCATCTCCACCAAACGCGCCTGCACCTTCTCACGCGTCCTCATCGACGGGGGCAGCAGCATCAACATCCTCTACCGCGACACACTGGAGAAGCTGGGAGTCTCCGAGTCCAGCTTGACGCCGAGTCGGATAGTCTTCCACGGCATCGTGCCGGGGCGAGCCGGCTCATCCATGGGCCTCATCCGGCTGGACGTCCTATTCGGCACCAAGAGCAACCACCGCCGCGAGACCATCTCCTTCGAGGTGGTCGACCACTCCAGCGCCTACCACGCCATCCTCGGGCGGCCGGCGCTCGCCAAGTTCGTGGTGGTGCCGCACTACGCCTACCTCAAGATGAAGCTACCAGGCCCACGCGGGATCATCACCATCGCCGGAGACTACAAAAGCTCCATCGCATGCGCCTCCGATAGCACGAAGGTGGCCGAGACCATGGTCTCCAACGAGGAGATGAAGCAATTCAAGCGCAAGGCCAGCGAGGAAAAGCTGGAGATTCCAGAGTCGGCCAAGCCGGCTGGCGAGTCGAATTTCCAGGCGGCGCGAGACACAAAGAAGATCTACTTCGACGACAACGACAAGTCCAAGTTTGTCACTGTGGGGGCAAGCCTGGACCCCAAATAGGAAAGCGCGCTCGTCGAGTTCCTCTGTGAGAACCGGGACATCTTCGCGTGGTCCCCAAAGGACATGCCGGGTGTACCGAGGGAACTCGCCGAGCACTCTCTACACATCCGTCCAGACGCCAAGCCGGTGAAGCAATCCCTGCGACGCTTCGCGGAAGGAAGAAGACAGTTGATAGGAGAAGAGATAGCATGGCTACTCGCGGCCGGATTCATCAAGGAAGTACAACACACGGAATGGCTGGCCAATCCAGTGATGGTGGAAAAGAAGAACAAACGGTGGTAGATGTGTATCGATTACACCCACCTCAACAAGGCTTGCCCTAAGGACCCCTTCGCATTGCCGCGCATCGACCAAGTGATCGACTCCACGGCCGGCTGCGACCTCCTCTCCCTCCTCGACGCCTACTCGGGCTACCACCAGATTCCGCTGAACCCGGATGACCAGCTCAAGACCGCCTTCATCACCCCCTACGGCCCATATTGCTACACCACCATGCCATTCGGCTTGAAGAACGCAGGAGCGACATACCAGCGCTGCATGCAAAAG
Organism: Puccinellia tenuiflora; assembly: GCA_012064385.1. Classification (NCBI taxonomy): domain Eukaryota; kingdom Viridiplantae; phylum Streptophyta; class Magnoliopsida; order Poales; family Poaceae; genus Puccinellia; species Puccinellia tenuiflora. Next base: position 2,945,482 of record QRDG01000081.1, on the reverse strand, counting down.
TGCTTGCACGACCAGATCGGTCGTAACGCGCACGCCTACATCGACGATGTCATCATCAAGACCAAGGAGAAGCACACCCTCCTCACCGACCTCAAAGAAACCTTCGACAACTTGCGCCGCTTCCAGATGAAGCTCAACCCGGAGAAATGTGTGTTCGGCATTCCAGCCGGACAGTTACTCGGCTACCTTGTGTCGGCATGAGGAATCGAGGCCAACCCGGAGAAAATCGCCGCCATCGACAACATGCGACAACCAAGAAGCGTCAAGGACATCCAAAAGTTCACCGGTTGCCTGGCATCCCTCAGCCGCTTCATTAGCCGGCTCGGCGAGAAGGCTCTCCCGCTCTACCATTTGCTGAAGAAGACTGACAAGTTCGTCTGGAGCGACGTGGCAGACGCCGCCTTCAAGGAACTCAAGCGTGCGATGGCCACCACACCGGTCTTAGCACCTCCGGCTCCGAAGGAGCCCATGCTCATGTACATTGCTGCCTCCAACCTAGTCGTCAGTGTCGTCCTGCTGGTGGAACGAGATGAAGCCGGCAAGCAGCGGCCGATTCAGCGGCCAGTCTACTACCTCAGCGAGGTGCTCTCACAGTCAAAGCAGAATTACCCACACTACCAGAAACTCGTATACGGCGTGTACATGGCAATGAAGAAGCTGAAGCACTACTTTCAAGAGCATCCGATCAAAGTGATAAGCGACGCGCCGCTTGCCGAGATCATAGGCAACAAGGACGCAACCGGCAGAGTCGCGAAATGGGCGATCAACCTGACAGCGCACGGAGTCGAATATGACAAGAGAACAACGATCAAGTCACAGGAGCTGGCCGACTTTCTAGCCAACTGGACGGAGACGGACCACGTGCCGCCGCCACCCGACTCCGGCGAACATTGGCTCATGCACTTCGACGGTTCCAAAAGATACTGGGGACTCGGCGCCGGAGTCGTCCTCACCTCACCCAAGGGGGGCCGACTCGAATACGTGCTACAAATCCACTTCACGGCGTCCAACAATGTAGCCGAATATGAAGCTCTCGCGCATGGCCTCAAGCTCGCCAAGGCCATGAACATTAAGCGGATCCTCTGCTACGGCGACTCCGACTTGGTGGTCCAGCAAACCACCGGTCATTGGGACGCCAAGGACCCCAACATGGCCACCTACCGCTTCTTCGTCCAGCAGCTCGCGGGATGCTTCGACGGATGCGAATTCCACCACATCCACCGCTCCAGCAACGAGGCGGCTGACACTTTGGCGAACATCGGTTCTCTTCGCGAGGAAATCCCACCCGGCGTCGCCCTCGAGAAGCTGTACAAGCCATCAATCACGCCGTGTCCCGGCTCCGACTCCATCCGGATGCCGCCGGGCGCGGAGTCGGCTGGGCCGGCTCCAGGCGAACCGGAAACCGTTGAGGTCCTCGTCATCGAAGAGGCTCCGCCATGGACCCAACCCTTCCTCGCCTACCTCGCCAACGACGAGCTCCCGGAGGACGAGCTCATCGCCAGGCAAATCAAATGCCGAGCAAGTGCTTACACCATCATCAACAACGAATTGTACAAACGCAGTGTTTCTGGAATATTCCAGCGCTGTGTGAACCAGGAAGAAGGAATCAAGATCCTCAAAGAAATCCATCAAGGCGAATGCGGTCATCACGCGTCCTCGAGAGCAATTGTGGCTAAGGCGTTCAGGCACGGGTTCTACTGGCCGACTGCGCTGGCCGATGCGAACCAGCTGGTCCGGCTCTGCAATGGCTGTCAACGATTTGCAACGCAGAAGCACACGCCGGCTTTAGCACTCAAGACAATTCCTATCACTTGGCCGTTTGCCGTCTGGGGGCTCGACATGGTCGGCCCGTTGAGAAGATCCAGTGGAGGCATGACACACCTGCTGGTAGCAGTCGACAAGTTCACGAAGTGGATTGAAGCCAAGCCGATCAAGAAGTTCGATGGACCAACAGCAGTCAAGTTCTTCAAAAGCATCATCTACCGCTTCGGCTACCCCTACAGCATCATCACGGATAACGGGTCGAACTTCGTCAAGGGAGAATTTGCCAAGTTCTGCGGCAGGACCGGCATCCGGCTCGACGTGGCCTCCGTCGCACACCCGCAGTCAAATGGGCAGGTCGAGCGGGCAAACGGCCTCATCCTATCCGGCATCAAACCTCGGTTGCTCGAACCACTCGAGCGGGCAGCCGGCGCATGGAAAGAAGAACTACCTTCCGTCCTCTGGAGCCTAAGGACAACCCCGAATCGCTCAACCGGCTTCACCCCCTTCTTCCTCGTCCACGGGGCTGAAGCCGTCATGCCAACTGACATCGAGCATGATGCACCCCGAATCGTGCTGTACACAGAAGCAGAAGCTAAGCAAGCCTACGAAGACGGAATGGACCTGCTCGAGGAAGCGCGCCAGCTTGCCGAGTCAAGGTCGGCGATGTATCAGCAAAAACTACGCAACTACCACAGCCGGCAGGTCAGGCCTCTCCGCTTTCGTGAAGGCGACATCGTGCTACGACTAATCCAAGACACAAAGAACATCCACAAGCTCTCATCACCCTGGGAGGGACCATTCATCGTAAGCAAAGCACTCATCAACGACGCATACTACTTGATCGACGCCCGCGAGCACAAGAAGGACACGATGGACAAGGAAGGTGATGAAACGGAAAGGCCATGGAACGCGTCACTCTTGCGTCGATTCTACACCTGAGAAAGAACCATGTATGTATCACCTATGCTATCAATAAAGAAATGAGAATGATGAGCACATGAGCAGTTTTTCGCAACTTTTTTCTGCATTTCCTTTCCGGTTCTTCCGGCAGCCGGCAAGCTTGCCTCTAGCGGCCGTGTAGCGTGACTAACCCCTAAACGGCTAACTCTTCGAATCCGGTTAAGGCCGGCAAGAGAATAAGCTGGAGGGGGCCAACAACGTGAAAAACGCATAAAGGGAAGTATTGCCGGCTGGAATAATGCTCTTCTATAAACTCGGCCAAGCCGGCAGTCGGCAACCGCTTCTCCTATTACGGACGATTAACTACACAACGCTAAACGGCTAACTCTTCGGATCCGGTTGAGGCCGGCAAGAGAATAAGCTGGAGGCCGACTGTATGCGAAAGACGTAAGAAACGGAAATCGTTGCCGGCTGAGAAAACTCTGGCCCAACAAACCGGATCCTAACGTTGTAGTAGTGTGCATGATCCCGCTGGACGGTGAAGTGCACATGAACGACGGCGGGAAAGGCTACAGGCAAGTGCGAAATTAAGTTAAGCAGAGTAAAAATGTTCCCCATAATTAAAAGAGCGGGCTAACCACTTCATCGTTTCATTTCACGCACGAAAACGCCGCCAACCGGCTTCAAGAGCTCAAGCCGGACACAAGCATGACGAGCAGAAAATTAAAACTGCGCGCAAGTAAACAGATACAGGAACAAAGGCAAGTAACATTAAAACATCAAGAGCAAGGCCTTACAGACGGAAGCTGAACAACAAAACAAAAGAAGGAAGTCCACAGGCGGACTTTCCCCGCGCAACTACAAGGCCAAGCCGGCAAAAAGCTCCCTAGGCAGCACCCGTCGGCTTCCCGGCTCCACCTTTCTTCTTGCCAACCCAGGTCTTGAGGCAGAGGGTGCTGTCAAACACCTTCACGTAGAAGATGCCTCTGTCACGCCGAAGATGGAAGCAGAGGATGAAGCCGGCTTCGAGCTCGTAGAAGTCGGCAAACTCGTCCCATCCCCTGACGAACTCCGCCTTGTTGACAACATCATCACCCTCCACCTGGGAGGTGAATCGCACAGTTGCACTCCAGGGGCCCTGGGTAGCACCCTCACGGAAGAGCTTGAACATGAAGTGGCCAACGCCCGGCAGCGCGTCGGCGAAGGCATCAGGAAGCCTCTGCACCGGCCCAATAACCGGCGGATGCAGGATCATGAGGAACTCTTCGATGGGGAACACATCCCATCCCAGGCGCCAGGGATTCTCAAGGGAATCAGAAGAGGCGGAAGACAACTCCGTGCTGTCTTCCTCGCTGTCAGCAGCAGCAGGAGCATACTTAGGAACCGGATCAAAACCCGGAGGCGGAAGAATAGGAGTGGCCTCCTTCTCGCTTGACGAGTCATGAAGAAGAAGGAGATTCTTGCCGCAGCCAATGCCACCGCCAACGCCGCCACCGGCGGCACCCACCTTCTTCAAGCCAGTGCGGCCGCCGCCCTTGCCGCGGCCAGTGCTGCTACCGGCAGCAACAGCGGCGACCGCCTTTCCTCGTCCTCGTCCACCTTTCTTAGGAGGACGGCCGCGAGGACGTTTCGCCGGAGGCACAGCGGCGGTCTCCTCAGGGGCAACGTCTATAGGCTCGGACTTCACCATGGCGGAGCTGCGAAGGAATAAGAGGAAGAAGGCGAAGGGGGAGCAAGGAAGGCAAGTGAGGAAGAGAAAAGAAAACTACCAAGCTTTATAGCAGAAGCAGGGGACAACGTGGGAGACCCAACCGTCACCCACGATCCCACGGTCTACACGTGGCAACGAAACTCAGATGATGGAACTTTTCAGTAACTGTAGCCGGGTCCACGCACAGAAGCCAAGGAGTCAAGCCCAAGTCGGCATAAAATACACGGGGGCTGCGCAGCCGGCAAGCCGGCTCCGCAGACCCGGACACATATCTATATCACCCCGAGCCACGGACTCGGGGGCTGCCAAGCCGTCAGCCGGCATAAAATTCCCGGGGGCTGCGCAGCCGGCAAGCCGGTTCCGCAGACCCGGACGTATATCTATACCACCCCAAGTCACGGACTCGGGGGCTGCCAAGCCGTCAGCCGGCATAAAATACCCGGGGGCTACGCAGCCGGCAAGCCGGCTCCGCAGACCCGGACGCATATCTATATCACCCCGAGTCACGGACTCGGGGGCTGCCAAGCCGTCAGCCGGCATAAAATTCCCGGGGGCTGCGCAGCCGGCAAGCCGGTTCCGCAGACCTGGACGTATATCTATACCACCCCAAATCACGGACTCGGGGGCTGCCAAGCCGTCAGCCGGCATAAAATTCCCGGGGGCTGCGCAGCCGGCAAGCCGGTTCCGCAGACCCGGACGTATATCTATATCACCCCGAGTCACGGACTCGGGGGCTGCCACGCCGTCAGCCGGCATAAAATACCCGGGCGTTGCGCAGCCGGCAAGCCGGCTCCGCAGACCCGGACGCAAAACTACATCACCCCAAGTCATGGACTCGGGGGCTGCATGATAACACGACGATGGAAGAAAAACGCAAGACAAATAAAGGACGTGAAATTTTGACCCGGCTAGATGCTCAAGCCGGCCCAAAATTCGGGGGCTAGGCATGGTGATTATCATCACCAAACACAAACATGAATTCTGGCACAAGGGCCCAGCAATCACAGAGAAAATAACACTCATGTTAACAATCAACGGCTGGGAGCAGAATAGCGAATTTTTACAAGGCAATCTTCAAGGATGCTCAAAATAACAAGGCAAGTAATGTGGCAGGACGGTTAATAGTACAGGACAATAATTACACCCGGCATTCCGGGGAGCAAACAAATCAGATGGTAGCGGCGTCAGTGGCAGCAGTAGCGTCACCGGCTCCAGTATCTTCAGCCGGCCATGGCGCCGAAGACGGCTCAGCAGGCACCAACTTCGTCAGGTCCACCGCCTCGGCAATCCGCCCTGGGGCCATGACAATCTCCGGACGCAGGCTCGCGAGGGACGTTCCCGTGCGAAATCCATCCACCAGCCTGCTCATCTGCACGCCCGGATACCATGACTTCACCAGGGCCAGTGCCATGTCGGTGCCTCCGCGCGCCGCCATCTCCACTTGCTCATTGATGCCGGCTGGCGCCCCTTCAAGCCGGACAGACAAGTCATGGAGAGCAGCTGGCAAGGGAGCATCCGGCCACAGGTTCTCGAGTACGCCGTTGGCCGCTTCTTTCAGCTGTTTGAACTCCTGGCCGAATCGGAAAAGACGGGAGGCGGCAGTCGGAGCAGACCCAGTAGCAGCGCCAGAGGACTCCGGCCGGGAATGAGCCGAGGCAGCATCTTTCTGGAGTTGCGCGTCTACCTCGGGATAAAGGCCTGCGTTTCAAACCGGTGAGGCCGAGTAGAAGACCCCAAGCAAGAAGTCAAGGAGAAAGAGACCACACTTACCAAGGATGAGTTCGTTTACGCGCTCAACCTCCTTGATCAGGCCGCCCACCAGCTGCGCATGCTCGAGCTCACGCGCCTTGGCCGTCTGGACGATCAGGTCGTTGCGCTCGACGGACTCCTTCAGCTGAAACCGCAGATCATCCGCGTTCTCGCGGAGTGACTCGATCTCGCCCCGTCTCCGCCGCTCTGCTTCCTGCAGTTTTGCCGTTTCCTCGCCCAGCCGTACGATTTCCAGGCGGCGCTCCTCCGACGCCTTTTCCGCCGCCTGGAGATCGGCCATGGCCAAGGCCAGGGCGGCGTCCTTCTCCTTCAGTTGCCTCTCCAAGCCAGTTCGGGAGGCAGCGTCGCCTGCAGAGGTCGGATCATCATCAAACCAAGACATGTAAGAAAGAGTGCAGAACGACAAGACAGAGGATGTGAGCAGGAAAGAAAACCGAACCTTTGGCCGCCTCAAGCTCTCGCCTGAGCAAAGCCGTCTCCTTGGCCGCCTCGGTAAAGCCATACTCTATGGAGGAGCAGAGCAACGTTATGTTGGCCAGGTTCTCCTTGGCCTTCTCCTCCACCAGCGCGGCGAGGGGAATCTTCCCCGATGCGTCGGGCAGGGCCGACACCGGCCCAGAATACGGAGGAGAGGACACCAAGATGGATTGATGGGGACCAGGGAGCGAAGCCGTCACCCCCGCTATGGCCTTGTCCTTGGCCATCTCGGCCACCGACGTGGAAGGAGTGGCGAAGGCGAGGTATCCGGCCCCGGTGCCGGGCCGGAGAACTATCTAGAAAGCGTCCGCCGACGCCTCGGCGCCACATGCTGAAACCGGAGGATTGGAGTCGACCACGGGGGGAGCGGCATTTGCCGACACCGGGCCGACCGGTTCCACATCCGCCGTCGCCGTTGCCGCCTCTGGAGGCGGACCACCCGCTTGTGCCACGGAAGCCTCGGGAGCAGGCCTCGTGGCCGGTTCCACCACCGCGACGGGCGCCGTCTCCGCTATTGGAAGCGGCGCTCTGCAGAACGAAGAAAGCGCCACCACCAAGAAGTACCAGCCGCGAGATTTCTACCACAAGATAAAGACTTACCCGTCGCATGAGCCCAGTTCCCTGGGCTTCCTCCTCAAGCGTTTTGGCGGGGGAGCCGGCACGTCGTCGGACAGGCGCTTCGCGCCTCCGGAGGGCGCCTCCCCGCCCTCCGCTGTAACGGCAGGGTCGTCAACCGGCCGCTCCGCACGGGCCGGTACCACTTCGACCTCTGCACCGGCCTCCGCGGTCTTGTCGGCGTCCATTCCCACTCCCGCTTTCTCCTCAGCCGCCTTGGCAGCGGCCAGCTGCCTCGCGGCCGCCTTGGCGTCCATCTCCTTCCGGATCAGATCCGCCTGCGCCAGCTCCACGTAAATAGCTTTTTCCATACCTCCAACGCCTAAGTCATAACCCGGATCAACAACAAGAGCAGAATTAACCACCTGGGCGCTGGTTCCGCCGGCGAGAGGTTCGGCCCTCTCCACGTCCACCGCCTTCACCTTCTCCGCGTCCTCCCTTGAGGTCATCAACTGTTCCACAGTCAGACCAGCGTCAGACGCCCCCAAGGCCAAATCCGCCTGCGTCATCTGGGCATAAAACTCCTTCTCCAAATCACCCGGATTCAAATCATAAATAAAGTCACCACCGGAAGCACGACCAATCACCTCATTGTTGGCCCCATCAGCTGGGACATCCGCCTCCTCCGCCAGCCTGGCGTCGACCTCGGCCCTGATTTCGGCCACAATCGCATCCGCCTGGGCCTCCGCCGAAGGTTTCCCGGCGGGCATCAAGCCGGCCGTGGTAGGCCGGGACGACGAGGAAGCCAACTTTTTGCCGGGCAGCACGCCCCGCCTCTCGAATGTGCCCCTCCACTTGTGGGGCACGGTCCTTGCATCAACATCGGCGGCCGACTTCGACCGCCTCTCCTTCAGGGTCCGCCGGGGGAGAATTGCTTTCTTCTTCCACGCCGCCGCCTCCAGCTCCTTGGTCCTGCGGGAGGACGGCGCCGGCTTGGAGGCTGGCATGGAAGAGGAACCTTCTAAGTCCGGTTCGAAACCGCTGGAAAGATCTACTACCACGCGTGTGACATCGTCAGTTTGCCCGGCGGCGTCGGGCTCAGGAGACTTACCGCGAGGCGGCGAGACCGGAGGAGGGACGTCGCGCTCGAGGTCCTCGTCCCGGTCGGCTGCCGAATTGGAGTCGGAGCTGGCAGAAGGGACAGGGCTCATTGCGGTGCGGGCGGCATCGTCATCGCCTTCGCCGTCTTCACCAACATCGGTGCCCCCACCGGACGATTCGGTGGTGTCACCGCGCCTGTCCGGGCCGACGCGGGCGCCGCCGCCCGACTCATCCTTAGCGGTGGAGTCTGTTTCCCCACCCGCCTGCTCGTCGGCAGAATCCGCCTCCAGCAGGGCCGTCAGCGCCTTGGAGAAGGGACCACTGACATCAGGCTCGAAGACGACTTCAAAATCTTCGACCCTCTGGAGCTCGCAAAGCTGCACAACAGGCCTACTGGGTCAAGCGGCATCCGGACGAAGGAATTGAAAATGGATTAGGAAGCAATGGCAAACCTCAGGAGCAGGTTCCGAGCGGGTGAATGGATCGTATCCAAAATCCCAGTCCGCCTCGATCCTGTCGGTGATGAGGCGGGAAGCCCACTTGCGGAGGTTCTTCGGCTTCGGCACCTCCATGCTGACCCGGATGGGATCCCGGATACCAGAGTAGAAGCACATCTTGTGCGAACGCGCCTGCAACGGGTATATCCGCCTGGACAGCCACGCCAGGGTCAGGTCCCTGGATGTTAGGCCGGTCGCCACCAACACCTTCACCCGGCCAAACAGAGCGCTCTCGAGAGCCCCATCCACAGGCGGCTTCCGAATCCAGGACTTGGACGCCGGCAGCGAGTTGGAGAAGGCCGGAAGGCCGATCCGGTCGGCGTCAGTAAGATTTCGGACGTAGAAGTATGTGCTCTGCCATTTCTTGATGGAATCAGGCAGGTTGATCTTGGGCAGCGGCGTATTCTTCGTGCTAATGGAGACGCTGCCGCAATCGCGATGCTGCCCGGTGGTCGTTTGAGCCCGCAGGAAGAAGAACATGCCGAATATCTCTATGCTGGGCCAGATGCCCAGATACGCTTCACACACCGTGACGAAACAGGACAACTGGGTGATGCAATTTGCCCCTGTAGCGCCCCGACCCCAGAACTATACAGTGGAACGTTGTGTAACCGGTCATGCTACACAATTGAGGGTTACTGGGTTTACCAATCCCAGGCCAATACTCCTTGGCAGGTGTGCTCGGAATGGATCATCGGCACACAACACCTCAATCATGCCATAAGCTCAGACATCGCTTCCATGTATAGTAAAGAGACCGAGACTTGTGGAACGAACTGGCACATCACAGACTCTACGACACAAAGATATCATAGTTCAACTCATATAATTGAGAAAGATAGCAAATGACACATCAGAGGTCACTGACCCATCATTACAACAAGTGGAAGCAAATTAAAGTTGTCTAAACAACAAGATCCAAATTATGGCCTAAGAGGCCTGCAGATAAACATCCCGTGCCAGCCTGTTCCATGACGTCCCAAGCTGCCACCTGGGAACCCCAGACTACTCGTCGAAGTCAACGTAGAACCCACCTTCCAGTTCGGTGGCGTCCTCCTCTGAAACAAATAATAAGCAACAAAGCAAGGCTGAGTACGACGTACTTGCAAGAATTAGTAGGGCGATATAGGCCCGATGCAGACGGAGGCTTCAAAGCTATATAAGTGGTTGTTTTGCATAAAGCTAGTTTTGTTTCCTTCCGAAGACTAGGACTCATGGCACCGTCTAATCAGAAGGTTTTCATAAGGGGATAAGAGGGTAACACTTTTCTCTTCGGTTCACGGGGAACCTACTGTATCCAGCAACTCCACTTATCTCCACCAAGGCACTCCCTCGAATCTCCCTCGAGGAAATGAACCTTTTATCACACGTTGATTATGCAACCTCTAGCTGCCATTTGATTAAAGGTTCAGGTTATCTATGATCTTATCGTCTATTCCCAAGTTGTCCATAACCGCGGACACGGCTTTTCGAAAAGATTAAACCCTGCAGGGGTGTACTAATTTACCCACCGGTACCGTCCGACCCCTTGCCTGTACAATTAGCTCTCTTCCGGGGAAAGCCGGCAGGGCGGGCGCGGTTAAACCTTTACAAAGCATGAGACTATCCAAGGGTCATCGTGACGACAGGACAAGTTCAGCGCCTATTTCAACACCCTACCCCCATCGCCACTCCTATCAACACCACCATCATCGCATCATCATCATCATCTTCACCTGCAACTCACACGCAAATGGAAAGCGCAAACTAGAGGACCCTTGGATACGCCCGCACTAGTTATTCAGTTAAAGGGGATTCCATATGTCCCCACCGTTGGAAGCACGCTAGTCTTGGTTCAAGAGGTAAAGAACTCGCACCTAGGGGCCAGAACGAGACAAAACACCATCCCCGATGGCAACTCATCCCAGCCTTCTTAGCAATTAATTATCAACACAAGTATCCACCACTGTCCGAACATTCCATTCAATTCACAATTATGGAATAATCAACGGACAACTCAAACATTCGACTAAGCATGGCTAAGCATATCTAAGCATAACTACAACAGATATGAAATATCTCAGGCCAACACATCAACCTATGGTTCATAGGTGGGGAAACAGATAATGGTTCAGGGAACATGCAATTGATAGGATATTATATACACTGACCAAATCTTGTCACCAGAATCGAATGCAATATTATGGTGGATAAAATACTTGGGTAATATGAGATATGCCAAGAAGGTTAGGTTAGCTCTTGCCTTGCTGGTAGTACTGGTCGCGCTGGTTGTCAAGGTATTGTGGTGGAACCTCGACTCCAGAATCTACCGAAACACAAACAACACAAGAAAGGAAATAAATAACACGAATACAAGTGCAATGCACAATCATGATGAAATGGTCAAATTATGCATGGAAAACATATTGGGCATGTCCCACAAGTTAAATGGAACCCCTAAATCAAATATCACAATTAACGGGTTAAAACTCCATCTTTAACTTAGTGATTTGTGTTATTTATCGAAATGTCCAGTACTAAAATATGGGGTAAATATGCATGAAAATGACATTATTTGATAGATATTAACCCACTGATCGTTTTGGTACCTTGTTTGCATTTTTCCGACTAACGGTGAGGAAATAGTGATTTAAACGGTTAAGCAATTTAAATCATTTTAACCAATTCGAAAATGACATCAAAGTAAAAGTTATTTGCATGCTGTGATATTAACATAGGTAGATAGCATTTGCTTTGCTGGTCATTTTGGTATATAATTTGCAATTTTTGAAGTAACATTCACCAAGTTATGAATTATTCAAAATGGGATTTAAATCTGCCATTTTAGTAATTTTTGGTAAACAGCACTAAATTTTAAACCTCCAACTCTCTAAAATGGCATAGAGTGGTAGTCCATTGTCCACTGGTCATTTTGAGCTATTGAACACAATTTTTGGACAAATAGAACTCAAGTTATGGAATTAACAATTTCAATATTATTTCTGCCATTTTAGTATTCAGCAAGTAAAGGCAATTTATTTTGACCAATTAAATTAACCAATGGTACTAACAGCTAGACATTTTATTGCTGAGCATTTTGACATATTATTTGCATTTTTCTGAATTATAAAACTCTAGATATAAATTACTAAAACTTTGAATAACTCACAGATGAATTTGTATTTCATATTTAAATTCAATTTCTAAAATTCATTTGCATGGGTGAGTGACATATTTGAGTAGGTGATGAAATTCTAAACTTGCTGGTATGTAGAATGCATTTTTCTGAGTTACCATTTAAAAGATATGCAATTAACAAATTTTGTTTAATTTCTGGAATTTAAATCAGATGAACTGATGACATCATCAATGATGTCATCACGGGGCAGCGCCTCTGTTGAGCATCGATTCCTCGATTCCGAATGAAATTGGCCGCGGGCGACATCACCACTAGCTAGAGGAGAAGGAGAGGAGCACGGGGAAGCGGTGGAACAGGCCATTTGGTCACCGGCGGCTTGCCGGCGACAATGGCCGCGGCGGAGGTGCTCGGCTTCACAGTGGCGCGGCGGTACAGAGGGTTAGGGAGAGGGAGGAGAAGTCCCGGAGGACGGCCGGCTCACCAGGAGCACGATGGGGTGCTTGGTGGAGACGGAGGAGCTCAGATGGAGCCGGAATCATGGCGGCGGTGCGGCGGACGGCGGCGAAGAAGACGAGACCGACGGCCTCGATCCCGTGCTCCCGGCTCCGATTGCTCCCAGCAGGAGGACAAGGACGACGAGGCGAGGACGATGGCGCGCTCGGCTTGCCCTGGGGGAGCTCCGGTCGTCGGCGATGTGGCGGCGGCGCTCGGCTAGGTCACGGGCATGGCGCCGTCGCCTTAGGGTTTCGCTGCACGGGGGGAAAAGAGGGGGGAGGAGGAGCAAGCGGTCGTGGGGGGTCGTCTTATGCCTCCAGGGGGGCCATGGACGCGAGGGGGCCGCGGTGGAGGCCGTGGTGGGGCGCGGCCATGGCTCACTGTCGCCACAGGGAAGGGATGACATGTGGGACCCCTCTGTCAGGTTTCTTTCCTTTTCTCTTTTCTGTTTTTATTTCTTTAAAAGAAACAGCAGCCTTTTCTATTTAATTGAGGCTCTTAAATAATTTTAAAAATTCTGCAAAAATTCACAGAGCCTACATATATTATTTAGAACCTGTGGTAAAAGTTTCAGCCCATTTGGAAAACATTTCATGTGTTAATATTTCAATAATTGCCCTCTTGCATTTTAGGCTTTTATTTAAATAATTGAATTTGCAATTGCATTAATATCCTGGACAAATATGATTAGTTGCTTTGCAATTTGTTCACCACTCACTTCATCACCTTTGGTTTCTAAAGTGTTGCTCCCTTATTATTTCAGGTGAAGCAAAATGAATAAATATGCCATGATGCAAATGAGATGCAAAAAGTGAAAATTTTACTCATATTTTCTGGGTCCAAAAGTGGGGCTGTTACAACTCTATCCCCCTTACAGGAATCTCGTCCCGAGATTCCTAGAGTAGGAAGAAGGATGAGGGAGACATGGCAACCCTTAACTTCAACGATCTTCTTGATCCCATGATGATCTTCCTTGTAGCAGAGAGTAAGGTAACAAGCATGACGTGCCGACGAGAAAGTCAGAAGATAGTTCAAGGTGATAGGCAGTTTTCTCCAAGGGTTGGAAATATGAACTTTGGACAAGACCATAAGCCATTGGGGAAAACTAGGAACCACTTGACCAAACAAAGGTCGAGCAAAGGATAGGAGAAATGACCGAGGGACAGTTTTAGCAACACCACGTTAATGTTCTCCTCGATGTTCTAGATACCACTATCTGGCTTCGGAAAAGCCTTCAATAGGCCATCAAGTAAAGGTCGGACCGTTAAGATTGCAAAGAGACCATAAGGACAACTTCTAGAATAGTCGCACAATATCCTCATGGAGAGTGGTTTGATTTTATGAAAGGCAAGAGGATATCACAATAGGCCTTCCAGTTAAGTAAGGCAACCACAACCTCAAACTTGCCGGATTTACACAAGGCCTATGTCATACTCTTAAGAACACCAACCATCGTTTCTGCTTGAGATTCAGATTTGGTTAAGCGTGTGGGTATTTCAAACTTGACATGTCCGAGGGCGGAGTTACAACAGTTAACGAGAGGTAGGGATTCTCAAGATTTGACCACAACGTAAAGCTCCAGAACGCGAGCTAGAGTGCGATCAAAGTCCTTGGATTTCAATGTAATAACAATTGCTAAGAATATCCGATTACCACATCAATATGCATCCTCAACAATCTCGAGCCCGAGTAGCTCGGAGGTAGATGGATAAGGAAGGGTAAGAGCATCACTTCATCAAGTACGTCGTGAGACTAAGCACTACCTCTTGATATTAAAGAGTGTGACACGCTAAGGTTGAACAGAACAAAAGCTGGACAAGCCTCTGATTCTGCGAAGTACAGTACTTTGACCTAGCCAAGAATTGGACAAGGTACCGGAGTTTGTTTCTCCTGACATCCCAAAGTGGAATGCCTTGGCGGACCACAAGGGTAACATGCATTGGAACACACCAATGCACGAAAACACTTGACTGTCAACAGACAGCCAAAGGTCGGACAGCAATTTATGAGTAAGAACATGCTCAGGAGAATTCCCAAGATGTTGCATAAGCACATGATAGCACTCTTCAACAACTAGTGCTGAAAGGGTTTTACAACAAGTGTTATTGGAGGAAACACAAACATAGGCGGAAAACTCGCTAAGAGCAATCTTGTCGTGATCCAGACGGTTTTATGACAGAATATCCAGCTATAGCTCGTGACAGAGAAAAGCTTTGTTGCCGCAATTCAATTACGACTACAACCACCAATTTGAAGATTAGCTTCAATTCTGGCCAACCTGATGTAGGGTTTGACAGTTATCACCAGGTTTCAACGGGAAGGATCTTGGGTTAAAGATCAGCTTCATGCACTGGGACTCACAAATAGCATAATGTTCACATGGTGACAACCCTCATGAATCAATATACCAGAATTCCAGTACAATCCGGGACCTTCGGTTCAAGACCATGGGCCTTAGCTCAAAGAGAGGAATACCCGAATAGGTGCGAAACTTTTCAAGGCTTCGGATGTCTTGCACCTTCTTCTTCATGGGGTGAGAACAACGGAGTTTACTTCGGTTTCTGGAAACGGAAACAACCTAACCAGTAAACTAAAGGTAGGAACCAACCCCGTGAACCTAAACTTTGATTCAACTGTAAAACAAATTGAGGTAAGGTGACTCAGAATTAGAGCGAGTTGGATAAGGAGTAAAAGAATCCTAAGATGGTTTTCACAACTCATTTTATTTCATAAATAATACTTTTACCAACTCTAGACTCAACTTCGACCAATAGAACGGGTTTCCTACAGGCAGTACTGCTCTGATACCAATTTGTAGCGCCCCGACCCCAGAACTATACAGTGGAACGTTGTGTAACCGGTCATGCTACACAATTGAGGGTTACTGGGTTTACCAATCCCAGGCCAATACTCCTTGGCAGGTGTGCTCGGAATGGATCATCGGCACACAACACCTCAATCATGCCATAAGCTCAGACATCGCTTCCATGTATAGTAAAGAGACCGAGACTTGTGGAACGAACTGGCACATCACAGACTCTACGACACAAAGATATCATAGTTCAACTCATATAATTGAGAAAGATAGCAAATGACACATCAGAGGTCACTGACCCATCATTACAACAAGCGGAAGCAAATTAAAGTTGTCTAAACAACAAGATCCAAATTATGGCCTAAGAGGCCTGCAGATAAACATCCCGTGCCAGCCTGTTCCATGACGTCCCAAGCTGCCACCTGGGAACCCCAGACTACTCGTCGAAGTCAACGTAGAACCCACCTTCCAGTTCGGTGGCGTCCTCCTCTGAAACAAATAATAAGCAACAAAGCAAGGCTGAGTACGACGTACTCGCAAGAATTAGTAGGGCGATATAGGCCCGATGCAGACGGAGGCTTCAAAGCTATATAAGTGGTTGTTTTGCATAAAGCTAGTTTTGTTTCCTTCCGAAGACTAGGACTCATGGCACCGTCTAATCAGAAGGTTTTCATAAGGGGATAAGAGGGTAACACTTTTCTCTTCGGTTCACGGGGAACCTACTGTATCCAGCAACTCCACTTATCTCCACCAAGGCACTCCCTCGAATCTCCCTCGAGGAAATGAACCTTTTATCACACGTTGATTATGCAACCTCTAGCTGCCATTTGATTAAAGGTTCAGGTTATCTATGATCTTATCGTCTATTCCCAAGTTGTCCATAACCGCGGACACGGCTTTTCGAAAAGATTAAACCCTGCAGGGGTGTACTAATTTACCCACCGGTACCGTCCGACCCCTTGCCTGTACAATTAGCTCTCTTCCGGGGAAAGCCGGCAGGGCGGGCGCGGTTAAACCTTTACAAGCATGAGACTATCCAAGGGTCATCGTGACGACAGGACAAGTTCAGCGCCTATTTCAACACCCTGCCCCATCGCCACTCCTATCAACACCACCATCATCGCATCATCATCATCATCTTCACCTGCAACTCACACGCAAATGGAAAGCGCAAACTAGAGGACCCTTGGATACGCCCGCACTAGTTATTCAGTTAAAGGGGATTCCATATGTCCCCACCGTTGGAAGCACGCTAGTCTTGGTTCAAGAGGTAAAGAACTCGCACCTAGGGGCCAGAACGAGACAAAACACCATCCCCGATGGCAACTCATCCCAGCCTTCTTAGCAATTAATTATCAACACAAGTATCCACCACTGTCCGAACATTCCATTCAATTCACAATTATAGAATAATCAACGGACAACTCAAACATTCGACTAAGCATGGCTAAGCATATCTAAGCATAACTACAACAGATATGAAATATCTCAGGCCAACACATCAACCTATGGTTCATAGGTGGGGAAACAGATAATGGTTCAGGGAACATGCAATTGATAGGATATTATATACACTGACCAAATCTTTTCACCAGAATCGAATGCAATATTATGGTGGATAAAATACTTGGGTAATATGAGATATGCCAAGAAGGTTAGGTTAGCTCTTGCCTTGCTGGTAGTACTGGTCGCGCTGGTTGTCAAGGTATTGTGGTGGAACCTCGACTCCAGAATCTACCGAAACACAAACAACACAAGAAAGGAAATAAATAACACGAATACAAGTGCAATGCACAATCATGATGAAATGGTCAAATTATGCATGGAAAACATATTGGGCATGTCCCACAAGTTAAATGGAACCCCTAAATCAAATATCACAATTAACGGGTTAAAACTCCATCTTTAACTTAGTGATTTGTGTTATTTATCGAAATGTCCAGTACTAAAATATGGGGTAAATATGCATGAAAATGACATTATTTGATAGATATTAACCCACTGATCGTTTTGGTACCTTGTTTGCATTTTTCCGACTAACGGTGAGGAAATAGTGATTTAAACGGTTAAGCAATTTAAATCATTTTAACCAATTCGAAAATGACATCAAAGTAAAAGTTATTTGCATGCTGTGATATTAACATAGGTAGATAGCATTTGCTTTGCTGGTCATTTTGGTATATAATTTGCAATTTTTGAAGTAACATTCACCAAGTTATGAATTATTCAAAATGGGATTTAAATCTGCCATTTTAGTAATTTTTGGTAAACAGCACTAAATTTAAATCTCCAACTCTCTAAAATGGCATAGAGTGGTAGTCCATTGTCCACTGGTCATTTTGAGCTATTGAACACAATTTTTGGACAAATAGAACTCAAGTTATGGAATTAACAATTTCAATATTATTTCTGCCATTTTAGTATTCAGCAAGTAAAGGCAATTTATTTTGACCAATTAAATTAACCAATGGTACTAACAGCTAGACATTTTATTGCTGAGCATTTTGACATATTATTTGCATTTTTCTGAATTATAAAACTCTAGATATAAATTACTAAAACTTTGAATAACTCACAGATGAATTTGTATTTCATATTTAAATTCAATTTCTAAAATTCATTTGCATGGGTGAGTGACATATTTGAGTAGGTGATGAAATTCTAAACTTGCTGGTATGTAGAATGCATTTTTCTGAGTTACCATTTAAAAGATATGCAATTAACAAATTTTGTTTAATTTCTGGAATTTAAATCAGATGAACTGATGACATCATCAATGACGTCATCACGGGGCAGCGCCTCTGTTGAGCATCGATTCCTCGATTCCGAATGAAATTGGCCGCAGGCGACATCACCACTAGCTAGAGGAGAAGGAGAGGAGCACGGGGAAGCGGCGGAACAGGCCATTTGGTCACCGGCGGCTTGCCGGCGACAATGGCCGCGGCGGAGGTGCTCGGCTTCACAGTGGCGCGGCGGTACAGAGGGTTAGGGAGAGGGAGGAGAAGTCCCGGAGGATGGCCGGCTCACCAGGAGCACGATGGGGTGCTTGGTGGAGACGGAGGAGCTCAGATGGAGCCGGAATCGTGGCGGCGGTGCGGCGGACGGCGGCGAAGAAGACGAGACCGACGGCCTCGATCCCGTGCTCCCGGCTCCGATTGCTCCCAGCAGGAGGACGAGGACGAAGAGGCGAGGACGATGGCGCGCTCGGCTTTCCCTGGGGGAGCTCCGGTCGTCGGCGATGTGGCGGCGGCGCTCGGCTAGGTCACGGGCATGGCGCCGTCGCCTTAGGGTTTCGCTGCACGGGGGGAAAAGAGGGGGGAGGAGGAGCAAGCGGTCGTGGGGGGTCGTCTTATGCCTCCAGGGGGGCCATGGACGCGAGGGGGCCGCGGTGGAGGCCGTGGTGGGGCGCGGCCATGGCTCACTGTCGCCACAGGGAAGGGATGACATGTGGGACCCCTCTGTCAGGTTTCTTTCCTTTTCTCTTTTCTGTTTTTATTTCTTTAAAAGAAACAACAGCCTTTTCTATTTAATTGAGGCTCTTAAATAATTTTAAAAATTCTGCAAAATTCACAGAGCCTACATATATTATTTAGAACCTGTGGTAAAAGTTTCAGCCCATTTGGAAAACATTTCATGTGTTAACATTTCAATAATTGCCCTCTTGCATTTTAGGCTTTTATTTAACTGATTGAATTTGCAATTGCATTAATATTTGCCACAAACATATTTGTTATTAGTTAGAACTTCCTGGACAAATATGATTAGTTGCTTTGCAATTTGTTCACCACTCACTTCATCACCTTTGGTTTCTAAAGTGTTGCTCCCTTATTATTTCAGGTGAAGCAAAATGAATAAATATGCCATGATGCAAATGAGATGCAAAAAGTGAAAATTTTACTCATATTTTCTGGGTCCAAAAGTGGGGCTGT
Organism: Puccinellia tenuiflora; assembly: GCA_012064385.1. Classification (NCBI taxonomy): domain Eukaryota; kingdom Viridiplantae; phylum Streptophyta; class Magnoliopsida; order Poales; family Poaceae; genus Puccinellia; species Puccinellia tenuiflora. The sequence continues at coordinate 2,926,350 of QRDG01000081.1, read as the reverse complement.
TACAGCCCCCAAATGATGGGGCTGCAGCCCGTAGAAGCGCAGAAATTCCGCGAAGAAGGAGCTCACCGGGAGCCCCAATCCCCGCTCCAAATGCGCGGAGAACACGACGACCTCGCCCTTCTTGGGCACCGGAGAAACTTCTCCTTCAGGGGGAACGTGGGCTTCCACGTCGCCTGTCATCCCCAAGAACCTGTTCCGACGGAGCTTCCAGAGGAATACATCGTCCACGGTGGAGCCCATCCACGTGCCCGAACTCGCCATGGAGGATCGATTTCCCGTGGTGAGAGAGAGACAAATGCGAGGACGGCACGAGCAAGAGCGAAAGAGAGAGTGGGCAAGAGCCGAGGAGCGCAAGAGCTAATGAGGAAGACGAAGCAGGAGGAGGAACGGTAAGCCCGGCCGTTCCCCCTCTTTCCACTTTGAAGGCGAGGCAAGCGGAACCGTTTCGCATATCGCGCCGCATGGCGTGCAAACGTGCCGCACTTTCCGCAGATGATCCCACGAGCGAACCGTTGCCACAGAGAATCCAGCCCGGCGAAGCCGAGGCGACGTGCGCCAGGCCTCGGGCAGAACACCAACGGCTCCCCAAAGCGGCAGGTCGTGGCTGACGTAGGCCACGACCCAAGCCTTCGAGCCGGCCGTTCCGGACCGCAAAGATCTACTGATCCCGCACCACGAAGCCAAACGAGTCAACGACAACTTCGACAGTATACAACCAAGGTCAGGAGTGGCCGTGGAGCATTCCCCACGAGCAAGCTTCAGCTCCACCCGGCTTCGTTTCCAGCCGGCGCCGACTCCAACCTCGACATTTCAACCGCAACGTTCAAGACAGAGGAGAAGATCGAGAAGTCTTCCCAGCAAGCTAGCAAGGCTCCACGATCTCGGGGGCTAGTGTCGGGGATATGAACCCCGGATATCCCAAAGAAGCCTATTCCTTCAGTTCTCCGCAGGCCGGCTGAACAAGTGCCGGCTGCGCGGTGCCGCCTGAAACCCGCCAGATGGAGCAAGCCGCCTGCGTCTATCCGGATGTGGACGTCCGTCTGAGCTGGAGCCGGACGCACCTACCGACAGTTCCGTACGAGTGGGCCCGGTCCGTATAACCGCTCTGGGTGAACAGTGCCCCTTGTCGGGCATCTCCTGTACCGAATCATGACAACAAGCTCCAGCCGGCCCAGTAGTAGTGATGTCATAGGGATAAACTTGTAACTTCCCTGTAACCTAAAACCCTAGCTCGCTGCCTATATAAAGCGGGCTAGAGCCTCCTGCGCGAGGCATGAGACATGCACACAAGCAACCAGAACACCATGTAGCATCACCTTCAACCTCCAGCCGGCTAGGATCTCCAGCCGGCTGCCACCCGAAACAGCTCAAGGAGCGCCATTGTAGCCGATTCTGTGGTCAAGCAATAAGAACAAGAAGAGCAGGACGTAGGGGTGTTACCTCCACAAGGAGGGCCCTGAACCTGGGTAACTAGCATGTGTTTGCGTGCTTGTTGCCCAATCCCGCGCGAGCATCCATCGTCGCCTACCCCACAATCTTTTCCATCTCTGATGGATATGCCGTGCAACCCACCACGACAGTAATCCCGGCTCTTCCCAGAGTAGGGCCTGCCGCCATGGTGTGGGTGCTCTCCTCAAATGGATTCGTCTTTGGGACCGAACGAGTAGCAGGAGCAAGAGCGGGAGATGTCTTCTTCTGCCTAGCGCACACCTTTTGTTTAATGGAAGGACCCTTCTTTATCCTGCAAAGGTAAAGGGTCAAGCTTAGCAAATCCGGCAATATTGCAGAGCAAAGAAGAGATGTTTTAAGCCGACTTACTTCTTGCTGGGGATGTTGAGCCTAGCGAGAGCGTCGTCATCCTCGGATGACTTAATGCCAATCGTAGTAGACTGGCTTTTCCTCTTTCGGCTCTCTGCAGTAGCCGAAGAAAAGGAGATGGGTCGCGTGGGCACCTTGCTGGATGATGGTTTGCCAGCAGGACGAGCGGCGCAAACTCCGTGAATCTGACATATTGCATGTTAGTCTGTTAAAGGCAAATTCGAATCCTTCAAAGAATTGAACTTTGGTTCGACAAAGTACCTTTGGGGGAGGGTTCGATGCCGTAAACATCAGCAGCGATTCTTCATATTGCCGGCCTTCGCCAGGCCGGGCTTTGATAAGCTTGTTGAAGCGATCCTCAAAGAGGTCTTGCGCTAGGTTCTTTTCACTGATCCGCATGGGATTAGAGTCGCTCATGTACTCGCATAAAAGCCGAGCATGATGTTGGAGGGGCTGGATCCGTCTCTTCAGCCAGCAGATTATTGTGTCCTCCCCAATTAGGGGAGGAGTGCCGGAGGTCAGTTCTGTGATCCTGGCCTTGATGGCGGCAAGATCCGCCGGCATTCTTGCTGCCGGCTTCTTCTTCCATGAGGGGAGTTCCGTTGCGGCCCTATCTTCAAAAGGAGCAAGTCCCTGCAGCCTGTTTGGAGGCACTACGTCCTTGCAGTAGAAGAAGGTGGAAGACCACCTCTTAGCCGAATCCACGATTGGCCCCTGAGGGTACCAATCTATGTCCCGGCGGTAGTTAAAACTGATGGAGCTGGCAACTAGCAGTTCCTTTTGAACTGTCTGCCTCTTGACTCCGAAGCAGTACTGAAAGAAGTCTAACCTAGGAGCTAATCCTAAATAGCCTTCGAACAGCGCTACGAAGCCGTATATGTAGAGGAGGCTATTGGGGGTGATGTTATGAAGCTGGAGACCGTAATGGTCCAGTATCTCGATCAAGAAAGCCGAGGGCGGCAAAGAGAACCCTCTGACAACATGAGAAGAAAGTAGTACCCGTTCGTCCTTGATTGGAGTTGGGGCCGGGACATCAAGGGCGGATCGCCAAGTCAGAGCGACTCTGAAGACGGAAGAATGGCTCCATCAACAATCATTCCCGACAGTTCGACATCATCCACCACTGAGCAAGCCCAGTTGTGGGTCGGGTTGTTGGCGGCGCCTTCGTTGTCGCCGGCTTCTTCTTCCTATTCTTCTTCAGTGGCTCGGGCCTCTTCGGCCATATCGGCGGCAGCTGCGGAAGCGGAAGCCACCGTAGCCGCGGCTTCAGCTGCAGCTTTCGCTAAAGCCACTTCGTCACGGCATGTAGCGGTGGAGGTGTCCTCCGGAGTTGGAGAAGATGTAGATGCAGCGGCGGTTGGCACGGTGCCGGTGGCGGCGGCTGTGGACGCGGAGCCGCCCATCAGCGGCACCAAGTGGAGGGGCGTAGCATCGATGACGGGAGAGCTCGGGGCGACAGATGCCATGGAGCACGCACTGGAAGCAGAGAAGAAAAGCTCGAGCTCAGAGATGAAATCTGGAGAGGAGAGTGCTAGGGTTGCGAATGGAGGCGTGGTCGCGGCGAAGGCGAAGAGGCCAGCTTTTATAGCGGGTGCGCTGAGATTTGTGCAACGGCTCCGAGCTGAGATTTCCGCCACGCGTCTCGGAATCGGACCGTTGGAGGATGTTTCTTCCCTCTGATGCCTCGGTTCTCGCGCGGGAAAACGGAGTTAGCCCCGACGTTCAAAGATGCTCCTCCACTCAGTCTGCCAGGTCTGACAGAGCCGTCAAATCAACAAACGCGTGTCAAAGCGCACTCAAGTGTTTTTCCGGCATAACAAGCCGGCACGTTGAGATCAACAAACAAGTTCGGCATGATTGCAGGTTTCTGGGAATGCTAGAGTTTCCCGGACAATGTTTTCTCAGGAGAATGAAGCCAACCGTGCAAGTACTTGAAGCTTTCCGGGGGCTACTGTTGGGGTTATGCCGAACAGGTATCCTCACGGATGTGAAGTAAAGCCAGCATACCAGGGTGGCCCATAGTGGTGGTAAGCCGAAATCCGGCTTACCGGGCGGCCCAGTATGATGAAGCGCAGGAGGCCCATCCGGCTAAGGGAAGGTTCCAGAGGGTGGCCATCATTGCGAAAGACTTAGCCCACAAGGCAAGGCCCAAGCCGGATTGGATTAGAACTCTATGACTTAGTCGGTAGGTTTTCCTCCTGTAAGCCCTAGGCCGGACGCCTTTATAAGCCGGCCAATGGGACGCCTTAGGGCACGACTCAATACGATCCAGCTTAGACGTAGCAATCTCGGCGAGATCTTCTGTCTCGGAGAGAACTCACTGTTACCCGGCGATATTGCCTTATAGTGATTTATAGCAGCACGTAGGATCACGCCACCGTCGTGTAATCCGAAGCTGGGTAAACTTGTGTCTATCCCATTGCCGGAATACCCCACGTCTCCAAAGCCTCTCTCTCTACCTAGCTCGATGGCACCCCTGCCGAGGCTAGATTCGACAATACCACGACAGTACGACCAATGTTTATGATCTTACGCTGGAACATGAAAAGGCTAAGAAAAACACTGTCCAAGCCCAAACATCGGACACACAACCGATGAGCCCGGACAGGGAAAACCGGGTAGTTAGTGCATTGCCTTGTCCGACCCTGATCCGAAGTTCACCCTACCCGGCAGGTCAGACGGGACCAGCGGTGCAACTTCTGGGACGCGGGTCAATCCCGAACTCCGATTCGGCTCCTTGGATGCAACCCGGCCCAGCAACCAATTCTGCTCCTGTTCCGAATCAATCGGCCAACATGGACGATTTAGTGGTCGAGTTCAGGAAGAAATTGGACCAGATAGCATACGACAAATTCGGGTATATGCCTAAACCTAGAACCTACGTTAAACCATATCCCGAATATTTTGATTTACAACCCTACCCACCTAGCTATAGAGTTCCCGAGTTTTCTAAATTTAGTGGGGTGGATAACAAATCGACATGGGAACATATTAGTCAATATTTGGCTTAATTAGGCAAGGCTAATCATGATCATATCAAAGTACGCTTGTTCTCTTTGTCGTTAACCGGGGTTGCTTTTTCTTCGTTTTTGGCTTTAGCTCCCAATTCTATACATACTTGGTTTCACTTGGAGCAAAAGTTTCATGAGCACTTCTATGCCGGAGAGATCGAGATAAAGTTGTCCCATCTTACGTTGGTTAGGCAAAAGCATGATGAATCGGTATCCGATTATATCAAGAGATTTAGAAACAGTAGGAACCGATGTTATAGTTTGGTGATAACCGAGAGAGATATGGCCGACTTAGTTTTTAATGGGTTGAGAACGTATCTAAGGGAGAAGATAGAAGGACACGAGTTTTCTTCTGTCGGTCAGGTTCAGGAGAGAGCTCTGGCTCATGAAAGCCGAGTTAACGAATCCAAAGATTCGCATCGGATGAGCAGGGGTCGGCTTAACGCTATCAAATATGATGCCAACTCCAGTGATGAAGCCGATGTTTACGTAACCGAGTTTGTTGGCCGAGTAAGGCCAAACCCTATACATGTGATGACCTAAAACCGGTTCGTAAGAACCGGGATGAAGAGGTAAAGTGTAGCTTTGACGTAGGAAAATGTGATAGAATATTTCATGCCTTGTTAAATGATAAAGTAATCCGAGTTAACCATGTTATGCGGTCTCCTGATGAATTAACGCGACGTGCTTATTGCAAATATCACAATTCTTTCTCTCATGCTACTAATGATTGCAATCTCTTTCGTCGACAGATTCAATCGGCCCTCAATGATGGACGATTGAGCTTTGCCGGCATGGCCATTGACACACAGCCGTTCCCAATGAACATGCTAGGTCTTGAGGGAAAGAAAGTTCTTCTTTGGCCAGAAGTGGCTGAAGGTGCTAACAAGTCTAACGTGGTTATTGGTGATCCCAGGAAAGAGGCCGTGTCAAGGAAGCAAGGAGAGAGATCACATTGACCCGGCAACCCGGTGGACAGGAGGTTATCAAGATCACCGTCGAGAATTCCACACCCGGGGGGCAACAACCACGAGTGAGGGAATCCGGAATCCAGAATCCAAAACTCGGGGGACAACCTCGGTTCATGAAGCCCAAGAACCCGGAAGTCGGCAAATGGAAGACAAATCAGGTTGAATACAAGCCAAAGAAGATCAAGCCGACTTTCAATATGCTGCTGAACAAGTATGTGCGCCAGGCCGGGTCTAAGGTAACCCAGGAACATGGGAAGCGACAGAGGTCACCATATACCAAGAGAAGGTATCGGCATCAACAGTTGGCTGGTGAGTCCAAGCGTCAGGTGACCCGGCAAACTGTGCAAAGCCGACTTGTGTACCCGGGTGATTCCTCTTATTGGCGAGTCAAGGAACAAGGAGCCAAGGCAGCCGACATAGAGAGGAGGTTGATCCCGGACAACTCATTGGTCATTGGGACGCATGTGCTGAAACTGAAGGACCCGGTTACAGAGTCAGCAAATGATAAGACGATACTTGCTATCGTGCCTAAAGCGACATCCAGTGACCATGAAGCCGGATCCAACATAACCGAGGTAACTAAGCACCAGGATCCAAAATACACCCAGCCAAAGTGGTGCCCGCCGGGTATAACGAAGACACAGAAGCGGAAACTGCAAAGGGCAAGGAACCGGGAGAAGGCAGAAAAGGAGGCCGAGCAGGCCAGGGATGCCAAGTTCTGGAACATCCCAATTTTTAGAATTAGAATGTTTTACATTTAGAGCATGTGCATTTCATCATGGCATCATTTGGAACTTTGCATTTGTTTGACTTGCACTCAAATTCAAAAGTTTTAGACCAAAAATCCTATTTTAAAAGTTTCACAAAACCCTCTATAAAGCATACATTCTTGGGGATATTTTGTATTTTAAATTATATTAAAAATAGTCCCAACTAGACTATAATGATAGGGGACGATTTTACAAAATTTTCAAATTTGGTTTGACTCAGTTTGATTTTTAAAATCAAAAGTTATAAAAGAAAACAGGAAAAGAATAAAAGAAAAGAGAAGAAAAAAAAAGAATCGGGCCGAACCTACCTAGCCCATCTCTCCTTTCCCCTCTTCCCTTCTGATGTAGCCCCACAGGTGGACAACACCATGGACACCATGCCGATTGGCCCAATGACAAGATCAAGAGTCAAAGCTCTTCATGAAAAGGTGACCTCGCTCCTCTCGATGTGTGACCTCGACCTCCCTTTGAATTGTTTGCTACCTCATGCCGGTACCTTGTGTATACTCAGGATCCACCCGGAAGATGACCCACAATGGAGTCAAGAAGATGGCCAAGAGGAAATCCAAGAAGATGGGCAAGAAGAGGAAGGAGGCAAAAGCTCCAGGCGGAGCCAGCCGGCCTCCAGGCCGGCCTGGGCCGGCCCCCAGGCCGGACCCCCACCCGAGTCGGGTGGCCTCCAGGCCGGCCTAGGCCGGCCCCCAGGCCGGACCTCCACCCGACGCAGCCGGCCTCCGGGCCGGCCCAGGCCGGTTTCCAGGCCGGACCTCCACCCGACGCAGCCGGCCTCCAGGCCGGCCTAGGCCGGTTTCCAGGCCGGCCATTCACCCGACGCAGCCGGCCTCCAGGCCGGCCTAGGCCGGTTTCCAGGCCGGGTCTCCACCCGACGCAGCCGGCCTCTAGGCCGGCCTAGGCCGGTTTCCAGGCCGGATCCCCACCTCCCTGCCTCGTTTTGTACTAAGACTATAAATAGCTTTCCCCTTTCCCCATTTGAGGCCAGACTGAATTTGAGACTTGTGTGAGCTATGCTCCTCCTCCCTCGTAGCTAGGGTGCCTCGTTGAGGTAGATCTTGTTGTTGCTACTCTTTCACTACGGTGTCTCTAGTAGTGCAAACCAATCTTTCACTGCGGTGATTCTATTGGATCGGTGGACCGGCCGGTAAGAGCAATCGGTTTCAACAAGAGTAAGTTTGGCTTTGATTCTTCGATCCAAAGGCTACCTTTTTGAGGGTTTGTTGTTGGGTGGAGTTCTCAGCAGGATTTGCTAGTTATCCTTGTGTTTTGCCCGCGAATCTCCCTCGCTACCCCTCCGTGTTCTTCGTGTTCATCCCCGTTTCCCTCAAATCCGTGAAGATCGGGCCTAGTCCTACATCATTTGGTATCAAGAGCAAGGGTTTCCACGGATTTGGATCGTGTTTCCACCTCTTATTAGCCATTTTTCCACCAAATTTTTTCTTTCCCATACCAATTTCGAAAATTCAATAAAAATAGCCCATATGGATTTCGTTCGATCTTTCGATTTGGTGAGCGATTTGTGGTTTTGATCCACGGATCTCGTGCTTAAGACCTTTTCCCCACTTTCCGTTGGTGTTTTCCGGAGGCCTTTTCCGCTCCAAGTCCAAGCATGCCTCGCAGTTCTTCGCCGGTGGTACTACCGTCCGAACGGCCGGTACTACCGCCCGCAATCGGTCCTACCGCCCGTTCGGCCGGTGCTACCGCCGCACGACTATTCACCGAGTTCATCTTCGTGTCGCTTCATCGCTACCTCGACGGCATCAAAGGTATAGCTTCCGACACATCCCTTTCCATTTCGCGAAACTTTTTCTTAGGAGCTAGCTCTTCATAGTGTGAGCATTGCACTAGTGTGACACCAAGTGACCATATCATAATCTTGTGAGCATCTAGTTGTAGCGGACTCGGCTCGGGCAAAATCAAAAAAAAAAAAAAAGCCGAGCCGTGATCCTAGTCATCCTCAAGCTCCAATTACCAATAGAGAAATGGGTACACTTGTGCAAATCGGGTGCTCCTTCCCATACACTTGAGCTAGTTGTCCTTCGAGAGGTGGTGCGGCATGAGCATAGTCTTCGTTAGGTCAAAGTTGCTCCTCCCTATAGTCGCACCATCCACGTTTGTCTCCACATGTGAGTCTCATTTGTTTCTCGGATTGTGTGGTTAGTCTCTTTTGTTTCTTGATCCTTGTGGTTATCCTCCACTTGTTGCAATAGCCTTTTCGTTGGTTTCGTTTCGATTTCTTGCCACTTTACCATACCTAAGCTCCTCATAAGTGTGTGTGTGAGTCGCTTTTGGATCACTAATCAACCAACTCTTACTCTTGTGACACTTTTGTCTCGGAAGGCAGGCCCATTGGTCCAATAATATCAACCAAGGTAAGAGCGGTTATTAGCCACCACATATTCCACATATCACTTGTGTTTGCTTATCATGGCTAGGGAAGAACAAGACGCCGACTTCGGCAAACAAGCGGAGTCCCTTAGGAGGTACATCGACGACAACTTACGCCGCTATGAGGATCGTCATCATGCCGCGCAACGTGAAAACGCTGAGCATTTCGCTCAACTACAAGACGCCCAACGCATGAGCGATGAACGTTCCATTCGTATTGAGGGGCTGCTTCTCGAAAGACGACACCGACACTCTTCAAGACCAAGCTCAAGGTCTTCACACCGTTCCGACGCAAGAAGCAAAGTTCCAAGCGACGTTGGTCAAGGTCCACAAAACGGCCTCCATCACCACGAGATGCCGCATCAACAAGCGAACATGGATCCTCAACAACACCAAGACCAACATCGTCAAGAAGAGCTGCACCCCCAAGCGATCGTACACCATCAACAACATCAAGATCGCCATCGACAAGAAATTCCAATTCCAAATGTTAACTTGGATCCCCCACACCGCCATGAGGACAATCGACATCATCGTCATGATCTACCTCCACATCGAGCCCGCCGAGTGCCATTGGCCGACAATCATGTTGATATTGAAGATGACGAGGATTATGTTCCACACCACCATCCAAGGCATCGTCACTGAGACCGCCATCGCCACCATGATGATGATGATGAGGATGATCACAAGAACCGCTTCAATCCTCCCAAGCTCGTCATTCCTAAGTTCCATGGCACCAACGACCCGGAGGACTACATGGCATGGGAATCCAAGGTCTCCAAGCTATTTCGAGTCTACAAGGTGCCGCAAGACAAACGAGTTGACCTCGCATCCCTCGAGTTCGAAGGCTATGCGCAACTATGGTGGGAACAACTCCAAGCATCCTTTGAAGACCCAATCGACACATGGAATGACATGAAGAAGGAAATGCACAAGCGCTTTGTGCCACATCATTATGCGCGAGATTTGTACAAGAAGCTACAAGAACTCAAGCAAGGTATCAAGACGGTCGACGAGTACTACAAGGAGATGGAGTCCACTCTCTCCCGTGCACACATTGTAGAGTCTGAGGAACAATCAATGGCACGCTTCTTGAACGGCCTCACGTACCCCATCAAGAAGATAGTGGAATTCCAACCTTATGAGAACCTTGTTGAGCTAGTTCATCAAGCCATGAAGGCCGACACTACAACAAACTGATCATGTAGAGACGCACAATATAAGTGCTAGAGACATTTTATTTCATCTCTACGGCACCGTAGAGTCGTACTTATAAAGCGTCGCTCGAGCGTCTCCTTATGCACTGTCTCAAAACTCGTACGGACGCTTTGGTGAGCGTGTCTACAAAGAGGCGAGACGTTTATAAAGCATCTCTGCAGGTGTAAAGACGCTATCGTATATGGATTTACATGTCGTCCCCTCCATCCCTAGTGATGTTATATTGCGTCTCAAATATTTTTAGAGACATGTTTGACTCGTGGTAGAGATGTCGTGGCCAACTTTACTTTTTCTATTGAAATATTATTATATCTTGTCAAATGATACAATATATATGAAACAATACAATTTTGTGTATGCAATGCCTCGTGGAGAAGTAATTAATTTGACAACAGTTTAAAGCATCCACACGATGCAAATACAATTGGAAAATATCATGTATATTTACATTCAGTCTGTCTCCAACTAATATGATCTATCTATGAATTTTATCTTCACAGGAAGCCAATATCTTCATTGTCCGTTCACTACATATCACTAGTAGAAAACAGGGCTTCCGTTTTGGCCCCCGGGAGGCTTTAGTCCCGGTTGTGTAAAAAACCGGGACTAAAGACCCCTTTTTTGGGGCTCGGAGGGCGCGCGGGGACCGGGAGGCATCCGTCCCGGTTTTTTGGGACCCTTTTGTCCCGGTTCGTTCCACGAACCGGGACAAAAGGTCCGTTCCGACAGCGCCCAAGGGTGGGGTCCGGCGCAGGAACCTTTTGTCCCGGCTCGTATCACAAACCGGGACAAAAGGGTAACCTTTATTCCCGGTTTGTAATACGAACCGGGACAAAAAGTCTTCACTCACTATATCTTCTTCTTCCTGCCCGAGGAGCTCGAGTTGAACACCATTTTTCTTCTCAAGCTCCTCACAAAGCTCCATTTGATCCATACTTTTTCCACATTTGTCCACATTAAGTTTCCCCTATCCACCAAGGCTTCTAATAGGTTAGAAGTCTCATCCTCTCGGAGCTTGGATTCATCTCTATTACTATTTTTGCTCCTCATTTCCTTGGTGTTGCATGCTAGGTGTTTGATTAAATGCCTAGCTAAGTTAAAT